>MU389365.1:0-68403 GCA_022578775.1 Xylaria venustula | reverse complement strand
TATTATCTCACCAACATTGGGGAATTAGGCATAACGTTATCAGATGGGTAGGCTTCTCTATCGTTGTTACCCAATCCAGATTCTCGAGGCAGCACAAAAGTACGAACTCCTCCGACAAAGCAGTCTTCATATCAAAATCTCGATACATGAAATGCAGAGGGATGATGGAGCGATGGAGACTCGCAAAGACTACTAGCGGCACAATGGGAACATCGGTTTGACGATAGGAAAGATGATGCTAATATCAAAGAAAAATACAGAAGAAGAAATCGACGGCTATGGGTTCTTTAAGTATATCATTTGATGATCATCTATCCTAGGTCGTGCTTTATTCAATAAAAAAATATATGCCCAAGGGCTTAGGTTACAACTACCTTTCATCTACTAACATGGCTAAGAACCAACGTGGAAGACACAGCCCATAGTCGGTGTACTCGAATGGGAAAAGAGAGTGGCATTTCTATATTCTAAAGGGGAACGATTACAAATATCATACATATCAAACGACAAGGTTATCACGGCCCCGGCCTTATGGTGTTGGTACAGCGCTTCAAAGCTGCGGGCGAGCCGGCAACTCGCTGCCCGTCACCCATGGGGTATTTCCATGTTTGCCTTCAAACGGTATAAAGTCGAAGATGGGGGCCTGAGTAAACACCGGCATGAACCTCTTCACCGCCACCTGAGCCATATTCTCGTGGCTGCTCTTTTCCCGGTCTTTGGCCTCATCTCCCGTCTCTGTCCAGGTGATGTATCGCGTCAAAGAAGCTCCCATCTTGACCACCGCACCGGCGGGTTCAGTTCGCGACGTCTCGTAGTTGACAAACGCCGCGTTCAAGTCTTCGGTGCTTGGGCTTGGGTTCTTTTGCAGAGTCGCTTGTAGGTTGTTCACAAGGGCTGTCGCCGAGAGCACCGCAGACAAGGCCCCTTGGCCGTTAATCGAGGTCATTTTGTGCGCTGCGTCGCCCACGATTACAATCCGATCGTGGTGCCATTTCTCCGCCACGCCTTCTTCCTGCTTGAGGAGCACGGCATTGGCCTGTTCGCGCATCGGCCAGATCTCCTTGAGCTTGACACCGGGGAATATCGTCACATCGGATAACTCCTGAGCAACTTTCTCAACTTCTTCGCTCGTGAAACTGCGTTTCGCCGCTGCCTGCTCGTCCACCCGCTTGAGGACCGTGAAGTACATGGTATCGTCTAGTCGTGTAGATTGCGAGGCGGTTCCGGGCCCATGAGACTCGGCAAAGTCGCCCACCGCAATATCCTCTCGGACGCCGCGAGTATGGCCGAAAAGCGACATGAAGGTTGCGACCATCGGTGTCTTCGACGCCAGATCGTCTGTGGCGGATGAATCACGCCCGAGACGCTGAATGAGCTGTCGAGTTGGGCTGTGTACACCATCCGCGGCGATCACGATCGAGCCATCCACCACAGTTCCATCCGCTAGATGTACATGCACTCCATCCTTTTGTGTTTCGATATTTACGGCATGAGCATTCGCTCTAACCTTTGTCTCACGTCCAGGCAAGTTTTCATAAAGGACGCGGATGAGGTTGCCGCGAGAAAGTCCTACTGTGGGATAGCCAAGCCTAACAAGAATGATTAATGGCAATTTGAATCAAATTCAGGCTTGACTCACTCATCTGCGAGAGCTTCGAAGACACGGCCGCTGCATAGAAGCTCGCCGTCATGGGTAAAGTTTGTCTTGGTGGAAAAGGGCGTCGAATACTCTAGGAGCTGTTCATACAACCCCAGCTGGTCCATTAACCGGAGGAATGGCGGCCAAATGACAATCAGAGCTCCTTTGAACCGCACAATCTCCGGCTGTCTTTCGAGGACTACGAAGTCGATACCAGCGGCCGCCAAAGCATGTGCGGTAAAGAGACCTCCTGGTCCTGCGCCGAGCACGATAACACGAAAGTTAGACATGGCTGTTGAAATATTGAAATCTTGAAAGTATTGGTATTGGTCTGTGTATTAACTGATGAACTGCAAGTGAAAACGAGAAGCTCCGAGATGATGGGCACCATCCTTCTTTATACACTATTACAGTCTACGGTAGGATCTCACCTATTTAGTGTCATAATCTGACACCTCAAAAGCTGGCAGAGCAACCCCGATTTCTCGGCTCGGATATGATTCTCGGGCCCCTAGAGTCATCCACGGCCGATGACGTTCTGCAAACACTATTCGCGTCTCATGTTGAACTCGTCCGTGCCCTCCGTAAAGGTTGATTGTGTGTAAACAATAAGGCTAGACAATTCGTAAGACTACCTTTTCCAAGGGTGTTTCTACCAGACCTGTGGATACTGCCAGGTCCTCGGAATAAAGTCGCATGATCGACAAATGGTTTCGCACTCGGGTCTGCTTTCCGAGTGCTGCGCCGGTCATGTTTGAATATTTCGACATCTTTATTGGGTGTCTCACGTAGGTTCTATTCCTCCGGCCACCGTGATGGGCAGGCAGCATCCCGCGGCCGTTGTACAGCCGATGCTGCTCGGTCGGCTATTCCAGTCGTTCCGTGTCGTTCACAGCGCTGGACGAATGTGGACCTCTCATTTACTCGTGTACTATTGGGGTATGGTTGGTCTGTGAAGTGACTTGCAAGGTATGTTGTAGGCTAGTGTAAGCTGAAGGCAGTCTTCCTCCATTCATAACAGCAGGTGACGTTGCGGAGCACAGTGGTACCTACATGTACCGGTATGTATCACTGTCGCGTGGCAATAATACTCCGCGGATATTGATGTTACCGATGTCATGGCCCATCGCATTCGCTTAATATTCGCTTAGGTCGCTTAGGTGTCAAGTGCAAATATACACGCCGTATCTAGTATGCCGCGAGTCTTATATTATACCTGCTTATCTATCTAATACATATGAACTCTAGCTCACTAACTTGCGGCAATAACTACAATGACTCACAAATAAAACGTTGTAGTAATCATTCTAGAGGGAGTGACAAGATTAATGCCAAACACCCTTTTTCAAACTTAATTGGCAATTGTCTTTCGAGATCTTACAATAATGAATCTGCCCTCTGTTTGAGCGTGAATTCCTCAAGCCCAATCGCGTCGCGTCGCAGCAACAGCCATATAGACAGAATAGGAAAGCCTCCTGTTCCGCTAGCTACGTCATATAAGCTTTCATGGTGCTTTTGTGTCGCTGCATTTGTGATAAGATGAGTATTTGGAGTAACTTTGGTTGCGCTTGACATCAAACAATCATCTCCTAGGTGCAGGCAAACATCAACTTCATGAGGACCTTCACACTCTAGGCTGCACAAAACAATTCTCGAATAGGCCGAACTTCCGATCTATACTGACACATGATTGAACTGAGTTTAATGAGAAAAATTATAGTCAAACTACCGCCAATCGAATAGCCGAGTCGAGTGAGACCGCAAGTACTCTCGGTCTGAAATGCAAGACTAACGCGATAAACCAGAAAAATGAGTGTTCATCTAATATACTTCCCATGAGCAGCGAAGATGGGAGATATAGATTTGTGCTGCAAGCCACTTGTTGTCAGCTTAAAAAAGCCAGCTCGGCTGAGCCAGGGCATCTGCTATTGCGGTTTCGCTATGATCACCCACTCTAGGAGGCGATAGGCCAATAAGACATATAGCTCTGTCGCCTTTCATTGCTATTCTCTTTTATAACATGTGTGTCAAACCAGGCTGAGACTTCATAAGCGCAGTGTCACGTCAGCGAATTGCGTTGTATGCTCGCTGCGGGTTCAGACACCCGAGTAGAAGTAGACAAGTTGGACTCGGATAGGGAAACAACATGCATGATCTAGCATTTATTGCCCTAGATCGTCGCCGGCTAAGAGTGCGACGATGATAATGTATGGAAAACAGATGTTGTGCGCTTCCAGAGCATGTGACCAGGAAATTTCCCGGAGCTTATGCTCTTGAGAAATTTTTTGTCTCCAAGCTTAAACATCATTTGTAGGAGCTACGGCCGGTACGGTCTTCTGCATTCTGCCGACAGGCTGCTGTATACTACTAGACAGGTGTTAGACAACATTCATTAATGAGAGTACCAAGTCCAAAGAATTGTATATATATAAATAGCGCACGAGGCTGAGGCAGGAAGGAGTCTCAGCCGATTGAAAGTGTTAACGGCGAGACACACAATTGAGGTTTAGCGATCTCAACCAAGCGGCTGTAAGGGTCAGTGTTGGCGGGAGAACATGATGTACATGCGCCACAGCGTAGGATGGGCTAGTTCATATGAATCCTTCAGGAGACCCAGTATTGCGAGCAGTCTTAGTGTGTACGGTGACTCTACCACGTCTCGCGGGCGGGAGCTCAATTGTCTTGAATGCGTTCGTTGTGTCTAAAAGAGTATATAGGGCCGCGGCTAGGTGCAGGACCCTATGCGCTGTAGTTTCGACCTGAGAAGCAGTCTTGGTCTCATGGTCACTTCGTCACCTCCCGCACAATTAAAAAACGAAGGAACCGAGTCATCGATAGTCCCATCCTGTCGAACCGAGAAGGATTTGCCCTACCGAACAGTGTACTGTACGTGATGGATAATGTTAGTAGGATCAGTGAAACGGCTGTACATATGTTTATTTAGAATTTCCGTCTTCGCACGAAGACCTGGCTGAACCGCGAGTCCTATTCATAGCATAGTTGTGATATGGCACGCTTAGCTGGATCATGTAACGCCATCCGACACGATAATGCGCCCTATGACTTCAAAAGAGCAGATTAGACGAGAATTATTTATATAAATGTCTCAGACCAAATGTTCTTACCAGCCACTGGAGCAGAGTTCCTCGAGCCAGCCACAGTTGGGGGCGGAGGATCACGTCTGCAGCGCGCACCGAAACCAAATATCTGCAAATGCAACATTGCTACCAACAATGTTTCAGACCTTGCATAATAGCCCTGCGACAGCTTCTATTCTGGAACTCTTATGGCCAAAACTGGGCATGAAACGGGAATGGGCTGCAGCTGCGCAGCCTCGAACCAACTGCATATCTGTCGCTAAGCCAAATGCGTTGAGCCAGCCTGGCAAAACCCCATATTGGAATCGCGGTGTCCGCAGCCTGCAGGAAGCTCCTCCTGATGCAGTCGACCCCTTACAGACTCCTCCTGCGACGGGGGCGCTCGTGATAGAAGTCTGTGTTGATAAGGTCCTAATGGCCAGCACAACGTGCAATGTGAGGTTTTTCGATTTGTGATTGTCCAATGCCGCTACTCTCTTAGTCGAGTTCGACGAGCGTCGAGCCCTTCACATATCCCTAGTAATCATGAAACTTATTTCTATATATTCATCCTTACTAAGTCTGGTACTGGTATTAGGCTTTAGTGCAGCTCATAAAACACGCCAACTCAATGTCCCAAGAAGCGCATCATCGCTAGACGTTTGGCATGCGCTCTCAAGAACATTACAGCATAGTCAGCTCATAGGACGCGATAAGAATCCTAAAAATGCTACCAACATAGCGAAAAGCTGGAATAACGCAACGCTATTCAGCCTGTGAGAAATCATCCTTACTAGTTGACGAAGACAGTCTGAAGTCATATCTGACTCGACGAACAGCGGCGTTGAAGTCGAAGCCGGGGCTGGGGAATCCACGACGGTCGAGGTCGAAGTGACGTGCACGCAATGCTATGTGAAGGGGCTAGTCACTGCCGAACTTGGCTTCGATAGCAGTTTTAATATCTCCCAAGCAATCAAAAACTTCACGACCGAGATTGGAGAGGAGATAGAGAACATTACAGACGCTGCTGTAAAATATTTGGACAACGAAATCCCAGGACTATTTGCGAACTTGACTGACGATCTCGACATCAACGACATTAGCTTCCCGCCCTTGAATATCAGTTTCAATGTTGACGTACCCGATATTCCCGAATGCAGTCTGCGATTTCAGTTTGATGACCTAGAGCTCTACATGTTGATGGAGACTGTCCTGTCCGCAGGCACAACGTATACGCTCAATCTCTACTCGACCAACACGCCAATTGGGATCTCGGTAAACGGTGAAACATTTATCGGAGTTATTGTCTCGATCGACCTAATTTTAGCAGTAGATTCAGATATTGATATCAGCAGTGGCCTACACATCAAGGTCGAGGATGGGATGGCGCTGGACCTTTCACTATTCAGTCAAAACGTTTCGAGTGTGACCTTGTAAGTGGCCGCGTGTCCGGTTCCATGCCATAAGCGCCCAAGGACTGACAATTATCAGCAATGGAGGATCTTTCTCCTTCCTGCCTGTTACCGTCCAGAGTGCAAATGGTGTCTTGACAGCAAAGTTGCGCTTCGGCATGCACGCAGGAGTTTCACTGGAAAATGACGATTTGGGTCCCTTCATCCCTGTCAGCACTGGCACGGAGGTCTTGGTCTACGCTGATTTGGCCGAGTTCACAACGAACATAACGGCCGTACCGGACGGAGACGACAGCGACTGTCAGTTGCGGGTGCAGCAGGGTTACCAGCTCGCCCTCGGGGCTGCCGCCGGTGCCACGCTGGCCATTGGGCCCGAAACATGGGGCCCATACCCGTCGACAAATATCCCAATTTTCTACACAACTTTGACTGACGAGTGCGCCCAATCTGTTACTAGAACTGCCTCAACCATCACTACCACACCCACTTCGTCGGTTGCCGCTAGAGCGGATCATAACATGACAACAACGACAACGCTTAGCGATGAAGTTACCTTTACAGGCCTGGTCTGCATATCAACCGGTTTGACCGAGTGCCCAGCATCCCTGCAGAGCACAACCAAAGTCACGAGCACGAGAACGCTGGTAGTCGAAGTCCTCTCAGGTTCGAAGGCTACTTTCCCGCCAACGACACAAGACGCAGTGTCGGAGACGGTTTCCTTTGCGAAGAACATCAAGACAGTAGCTGCGACGACTGGAAGCCCCATCTCCTATGTTCCGCCGCCTCCACCGCCGACGTCGTCGCCGTCCCCATCTCCAACTGCCACCACGGCAGGTTCAGGAGGAGAAACTGGCGAGTCGGGCGATGGCAGGCTTCCAAATAAAGTCACCGGCCACACAAGGTCACTCATCATCGGTCTCAGCGTTGGCCTTGGTGTGCCCTTCCTTGCCGCTCTGGTAGCCGGCATATAGTAAGTAGTCGAAACCCCGCTACCCCCTTCATCGACTGTAGTGTACACATTGAACTCTGTGTACGTCGTTCCGGTACTAATTGTTGTCACTTCGTAGTTTCTTCTTGAAACGGCGAAAATATGCTGCCATTGCCAGTTCGGAAGTATTTCAGGTCGTCTCACCACAGCAACCCACAAGCGACATAGGCTTGCAAGAAAAGAAGCAGTCAGAAACGATGGTAACAGCAATAAGTGGATCTGGTGAAAGTTGAATTCACCATGGATGATTGGATCGGCGAAAAGAAGAATATGTAAAGATGATGATGGATCAAGAGTTGTAATTGGGTTTCATTTGTACACGTGCAACTATGATATTACTTAATTGACAGTACGCCCTAATAGTTTGGGGTTCTAGGGCGCCTCAGCACATAATCGCTTACAATATTAAGAGAAGATATCTTTAAGATAAAGAGTGTGTGCCATGTTGCTCAGTTCTTAATGGTTAATGCTGCGTTATGACATTGGATCATACGTAAATAGCGGTGCCATCTGACGTGTGAATAGTACCTCGAAAAGGAAAGTCTTGGCGAATATGCTGGATACGGTACACTGTGAGATCGGCCTAGCTAAATGATAATCGATCGACTGCATGATATTTCCACGGGGAGAGTTGAGTTCAGCCCTACCATACGTTTTAGGTAGCGTCGTATCTCCATATCGATCCGATACTACATGCATGAAATTGATGATAACGTATCATCAACAGGGTCGACACTTATTTCCACGATCAGTCTGGAATGCAGACTGCACAGATGTCAAGCATAGAGGTGAGCAGTTGAAACAGGTCGACGCCTCACGCCGAGGTTCCTCGGAGGTAGGACGATGAGTACCGCAATAATAACTGACATATGAAAATTGATGCGAAACTTAGCACAGCGATTTGACCTCACTAGATGCTCCCCAGAATCACGCAACGGTTTACATGTACAGTATGGAGCCGTGAGCATAGCTTCGAGTCAAATTGCTATGTCAGGTCTTTGCGCTGACGAATGAGACTCAATGAATTTAAATGTGTGCTAAGTGTTTTTGAGAAACCCCGTCGTTATCACATAAGTAGAGTAGAGAGTCAGCCCCCACGTTTTCGTTCGCAAAGGAGGCGACCCTAGCTGAAAGTAGTATAAGGCTAGCTGACATGCTTGCCATGCTTTCCTTCTTTCTTTAAGCATGTTCAGTATGTGACTGCAAGAAATGAATCATGTCCAAGCAGCTTGGATGGAGCAATATCTAACTTTGAACATGCAGGATGACCCGGATGGCGAAGAAAAGTATCGCTTAGATGAAAGCTATGGTTTTCGTGCATACCAAACGCACAATATTTGCCTCATTTAGGGGCCGATCACGCAATCGCCTCGCATGCCATGAATCTGCGAAAATCTCTCCACTGAAATTCTCAGCCAGTAACGTTATACTACCCCAGCTTAGTTACTTACGCTAGTCTAAATGGCGAGGATCGTCGACCTCGTTGCGTACCTAGGAGAGAAATTGAGGATCCTAAGGAGCTAACGCCTTCTTCCAGCTAAAACTTCTACACATGTATATATGCAGTCTCTCAACCGACATATCTGACAGTCTCTGATACTGCAGCCGTCTAGAGTCGCGGCTCGTTCTGCTCTTTCGTCATCTTGACTATGGAGAGCCCGAAACACTCCAGCGCAGCCATGGGGCCGCTCGATGTGGATTCCGATCAACTCGACTTCCAGGCAATCGACCCTGACTCCGGCGTCAAGCGGGGGCTGAAGAATCGGCATATCTCGTTATTGGCCTTAGCTGGAATCATAGGGCCAGGGCTTCTCGTCGGGACTGGTGTTGCGTTGTCCGACGGTGGTCCGGCAGCCCTCATCATCGGGTTCGGTGTCATCGGCATTGTGGCGTTTAGGTGAGCCCAATTTTCGAGGGAACCGCCACGACAGGTCAGCAGCTAACTGCTGCCTTAGTATCATGCAAAGTTTGGGAGAAATAACTGTGCTGTATCCCTCGGGCGGCTCGTTCATAAAACTTGCTGATCGTATGGTTGACCCAGCTTTGGGTGCAGTAGTTGGTTGGAATTATTTCATCGTTTGGTTTGCGGTGCTCGCCAATGAGTATAACGCCGTCACGAGTATCCTGGGATTTTGGAGCGATAAAGTTCCTATTTGGGGATACTTTCTCCTCCTATGGGTAGGTTAGATTGCCTGCGTATTGTGGATTCTCTCTGAACATTGCGATTAGTCTGCATTCCTCGCTTTTCAGTTCCTCGGAGTCGAGTCCTTTGGAGAAGCCGAGTACTGGCTCGCCCTTGTGAAAGTGGTGGGCTTAGTTGCGTACTACATATTTGCTATCGTGTGAGTGTCTATCGACGTCCAGTTAGCTTCTTCATACACTAATGTCCCTAGCTACGCGTCTGGAGGGGTCAAAGGAGCCGATGCCATTGGGTTTCGGTACTGGCATGATCCTGGTGCCTTCGCGGATGGATTTGCTGGTGTTGCAAAAGTTTTCGTCTTTTGCAGTACCTTCTATGCCGGCGTGGAATCTGTTGCTGTAGCTGCTACTGAAACGAAGAACCCCGGCGTAGCTGTGCCACTCGCTATTCGCCAAGTCTTCTGGCGCATAATCATCGTCTACCTCGGAGCCGCCTTCTTCTACGGGCTAACGTGCCCGGCCAACGCCGATGGCCTTATCAATGGAGCGAGTCGCGCGTTGAAAAGCCCTATGACGATCGCCATTCAGAATGCTGGATGGGAGGGCGGCGTACATCTCATCAACGCATTCATCCTCGTCACCTGCATATCGGCAATCAATAGCTCGATTTACATCGCATCACGAACCCTCCTATTCATGGCTCAGGATGGAAAAGCACCCAGGTTTCTCGGACGAACAAATCACCGCGGTGTACCATGGCCTGCAGTTATTGTTGCCAATCTCTTCGGTGCCTTGTCGCTACTTAACCTCTCATCTGGCGCTGCATCCGCTTACTCGTATATCGTAAACCTTTCAGGCGTGGGTACGTTTCTCGTTTGGGGATCAATCTCACTGATCCACATTCGATTCCGTCAAGCTTGGCATGCACAGGGCTATAGGGTTGATGACCTCCCTTTCAAATCGCTCTGGTACCCCTGGAATGCCTGGTTTGGGCTTTTTGCGAACCTCTTCCTTGCTCTTGTGCAAGGATGGACAAGCTTTGCCCCTTGGAACGCCGGAAATTTCGTGGACGCCTACGTTCTTTTACCATTCTCGGCCCTTATTTATGTGGTGTTTAAATTGTGGAACAAGACTCGTCTCTGGCGAGTTGACGAGATAGATTTGCAGTCAGGACGACGGCGTGATCTAGAAACTGTTAGAAAGCCCGAAGAGGACACCAAATCTCAGTCATGGTGGAGGCGGCTTTGGAACAACTTCTAACTTCTGTAATACTACTTTATATTTCACCGCAGGATCGGCTAGATATACATAGCCAATAACCCATGCCATATTAGCGATCTGAAATTTATGAATTACTTTTCAGGTTGTGGCTATCCTACCTTTTCTTTGCAATATGGTTAATCGTTCTGATCCCGTCCATGCTCATGCCTTATCTTGATTCGACTTCGGTTGCCAAGAGGTTTGATAATGTGGGCAACACGCTCCGTAGCTACATCGCCGGGAGAATAGAGGGGAATGTCACATTACCAGGATGAGTCTGGAAGTCTTTCCACCAATATACCTCGGCTAAACACTACATCTGCTGGGACACTGCGCATATGGGCTCCATTACAACCCTCTCGTGTTATTCGTGAGGGGGGCCAAAATGATTCTTTTCATGCGGAGCAGTACATTAGATTGGTAGCGCTATTGATGTTCGGTGCAGGATG
The DNA here is from genome assembly GCA_022578775.1 of Xylaria venustula. Lineage (NCBI taxonomy): Eukaryota > Fungi > Ascomycota > Sordariomycetes > Xylariales > Xylariaceae > Xylaria > Xylaria venustula. Next base: position 57,439 of record MU389365.1, on the reverse strand, counting down.
CATTCATTAGGAACGGGGTTGTCAGATGACACATTCATAAATATCGACGTCGCCGCATCTAGAGGACTGTGTCTGTTGATCCATAATCTTTCATTCCCCATAATCCCGGGTGAGAAGTTTACAGAACAGTTACAGCATGAATTATTCCATACTTTTCAAAACACTGCTCTTCGAGCTCCTCTTTCACCCGTTCGCCTTGGCTCTCAAGCAAGCTGCGTCTGATATCAGGAGCATATATTTATTCAAAGACGTAATGAAATCAAATACAACATCGCTTAAGACATCTGGCTTCAACAGTCTGGTAATATTTGGTGTCGGCATCTTGGCCAATGGAGATATAATGGTATGAAACTCCCCTAGCATGATTACCCGTCCGATTCATGTTCCTCAAGTCATGAAAATGGTCGATTGCGCATCGTATTCTCCTACTACCGCCCAATTGCTATTCTCTCGCAGGGTTTCTGTAACATACTAGGCAGCCGCATTTCTAACACGATTATTGAAAGTATTACTCAAACACACCCGGAAGTAGTGATGTTCTTGCTGCATCCAACGGGACGTACGTGGGAGGCGATGAGTTAGCAGCAAAGATCCAGTCATTCAAGACTGGGACCACAGGAATCAACCGGGTCGAGATTTCGATGAACTCGCAGCATGTAAAAGATCTAATGGCGAACCCGGGGCCAGGTTCTTCGACACCGCTGTACCGCAACTTCGCTGCTCTGAAAACGGCTTGGGGTCTCGATGCCGTGAACAATGATGATGAGTCCCTCTACGATGTCAGCAGTACCGTCACCTTTGCCAAGATGCTAGGCCAGATTGGCTACCAGTACACCATTGCACCTTACACCAATTCTGGCTTCTGGGTTTCGCTCATCAGTCAAACTAATGCCGGGCTGGCGGGATCAAATCTGCTCCTTGATCGTGTTTATTTGCAGTGTTATGATGGTGGCGCGGGTAACAACCCTGCCAGTTGGGCTAAAACGCTTGGGCTCAATGTTATTCCGCTTCTTTGGGTCACGAATGATTCGAAGCCTTCGCAAGGAAGTACTGTTGCGCAAGCTAAGACAAAATTTACTAGCTGGAATTCAGCAGGTGGCCTTGCTGGCGGAGGCTATTGGAATGATTATGATATTGAGAAGAATGGGCTATCGTATTCGCAGTATGGGAGCGTGCTGACGAGTATATTTCCATAGATTTGTTATGGAAGCCTAGATGATTTCGTAAACCTAGTCCAGTTTACGGCTTAACTCTCGAAATGTGACAATATGAGGATTTCAGCCTTTGCCTTACATAATTTTAATGACTGGTGCTGAGCTATTTGCAAATTGAAACCTGTATTCAGGAGTAGGGATGCGGATATTGGGTTATGGTTGATGCTACAGGTTCAGAAGTTGAGCGCAGTTAACAGATTCGCGATCTTGTATATTGACAACAAATTCTATACGAACATAAGACTTCTAAAATTATTATCATATCTTCGTCAATAAGCCAAATCCTCCATCAAAATCAGTCTAAAATACATGTAAAGACTATGTCTTATTCTTTATTATAGGATCGGATATAGCCTCAATTGCCATATTTTATTAGAGGTAATTAGATCCTTGACCATTCGCAAGCGTTCCCTTCCCCTCCTTGACACTCGAGGATGTATGTATACCTTTCGTCAGTATTCCAAACCTGCGACCTCTGTCATTATGTCTTGAATAAGAGGTGAATAGCCGCACGCGAGACATTATCGATATCATTGAGATTAGACTCTGGCGCGTACCCCGCGTGTAACACTTTCGACGTAAGACCTCCGTACGAAGACCTATCTCGATGCGTTCAGGCACGGGGACAATTGGACTCTAGCTAGAAGGGACAAGTGAAGCCTCTCAAGTCGAATTCTTTTTGGAAGATAAGCATATGTTGGAATCGGAAGCACACCATTCCCCCTTTGAAATTCGGGATATAATGCTTCCCTAGTTATGCTCTGCTGTATCCCAGAGGTTGAATTCGACCTTCACATATCTAAAGACTAGAAAAGTAGATTAGATACAAATCTCACGATGACTAGGAAGGCCGGAGCTTTGCGAAATTCGAAAGTCCAACCCATAGGTACCTCCTAACACCGATAGATTTGCGTTGACTCTCTCATATACTCATCAGTTTACCTAGATTAATACGCATCCGCATTCTTACAGCACCTGCTGGGATCACGGGGGCAATAACTTAGACCTTCGTCATGAGAACGTAGAAAATGGGAGAAAGACTGTACGGGAGGCGAATCCTTCTTGTTGCCTTTTTTCTCCATAAGTTAATGGCGCAGGCTTATACGCTCTAATTTGGCTTTCTACTAATATTCGAAGCCCTTTGAACGATCATCCTGGTAGTACCTAGACGTGCTGTCATAGTATCCAATGCCTTTCAGTTTTCAGGGCAATTAGGAGGCTCAAGCAATAGTCATTACTATAGAGTAGATCTCTACTCGCCGAAAAGCTCTGCCAAACTTGGATCAGAATCGAATTCAGATCTTAAAAGACCCTCCTCGACATGCCAAATGATTCGAGCACTACAACCAGCATGGATTGGCATGTGTAGCCTAGCGAGCGAAGCCACAAGCAACTCAATTGATGATATCTGGACTTGTATGCTCCGAGCTCCGGGTAAATGCTATGTCGGTGTTTCCTGGTGATCGGAGACAATAAAGAGTGTGATACAGGACTGCGCAGTGGGCGTTCAGACGGTTGGAAACGGGGTAGATAACGGCGGAACAACAGGAGAAAAAGCGAAGTTTGAAGGAGTCTGGGGCAAGTCAAAAGAGAAAGCCGCCGAGGCCGCCAAGTCCAGTTAAATTAACACGACGGAGCCAGATCCCAAGCATCTGAATGTTCAATGATCGGGATTAAGTATTAGGTAGGTAGTCGGCTGACCGGGGCAGGAAGCAAGGGAGGCAGACAATCGGGCACCGAGGATACGAAGATGTGGATATGCTGCCGATACTATAAATATTCTTTTCGCGACTCTGGGGGGTCCGTAAAAATGGGTTGCTCGAAGGGTTCTTGACCACCCCCCTCCCTTGTCAATCCTCGAGCGGGGATTGGCAGAGCGGCGCAACTGGGCGCCGATTAGGGGGTTCAACCTGAGTCGGTCGGGTACTGGCGAGACTGGTCGGAGTGACGAACCCTAAGTAATCAAGTAACACGTTTTGCCTTCTGGTATATGGGTACATGATCAAAGTTGCGTCGTCCGTCGTCATGATCGCCCGACCCTTTTTTCCCCAGCTGGATCTGCTGTGTGGTCGCGGTCGGGTGCCGGCTTTAGCGCCGGCCTAGATGGAAACGCAGCCTTTTGTGATATCACTATACGTACTTAGTTGCCAGTCGCCCACGGGATCCAGGTTATATAATTGAATCAAGCCTGCCACACATTTGTTGCAGATACCTACACCTATCACTGCTTGGCGTGCCGTACCTTATGTCCCTGTGCAGCATTTCTTACTACCGAGGATTCATAGGGTTCTGAGAACCAGTTTTATCTGTCTAGTTTTGCGTCCCGGTCTAATCTTACGTTCACATACGTTCATATGCGGTGAGTATCTCGTAAAAGGTTTGGCATCACCACGTGTGAGACCTAACCGCAAGGCCAATCGAAACCGTCCATGGCCCGGGGCGTATAACGGCATCAACTCAACCAATGATTTTCAAGAACCCCTGTCGATGGTTGCTCGTCCCAACTCGATATGTACAAGGACACCGGGGGATTTATCTGGCAGTGCATTATATATCAATGATATCCTGGATCAGTCCTGTATCCTATTTCCCCTCACTAATTTGAATGTTGGTTCAGGTTGTCTCGAAATAAACGGGGAACCTCTGCGTCAACACTTTCACCTCGTTCAGCCATGGCTGGCAGACAGCTACTTCCACTACAGCCGAGGCCCAGTCCGTTAGGCGAGGAAGAGCCCGAGCCTGACCCGGAATCGAGCAGACACCGCAGAACGCGCCCCGCTGTTTTAGTTGCTTGTGAGCCGTGTCGACGCCTCAAGTCGAAAGTTAGTATTTATTCCTATCAGGCAATCATCTTTCCAGAGCTGACTTATTCGTAGTGCGATGGTGAACGACCGTCGTGCCGTAGGTGTCGCAATAAGGGACAAGAGTGCATTTACGAGCTTCCTCAGGATGCAGTATCAAGAAGCTCCGCCAGAAAAGAGATTACCAATCGGTTACAGCGTGAGAATGACGAGCTTCGGCAGCTGTTTCACGATATTGCCAGGAGACCAGAGGCAGAAGCCTATGATGTCTTCCATAGATTGAGGTTGGCAGATGACCCTATTGCGCTCGCGGTGTCGATTCAACAGGCCGAGCTCCTGCTACCATATAGTATTCCAGAACCTGCCGAGTCTAATACGACATTACAACAGCTCGACTTGAATGCTCTAGAGGCAAGTCCTATAAAGGTCCCTGCTCGGCACTGGACTATTGTGGCCGGAGACGGCATCGTGTCCGAGCTTATCTCCGCATGGTTCAAGTGGGATAGCTCGTTGTTCTATCCTTTTATTGACCAGCAGTGCTTCACAAAGGATATGTGCACTGCCAGCCCCAAGAATGCAACCTATTGTTCGCCATTTCTAGTCAATGCCATATGTGCATATAGAAGTGTAAGTCATGACATCAGAAGTTGAATTTGCGATGCTTATATAAGTAGTAGTATTTCTCGAACACGGTCGATCTTGTGCGAAGCAGATCAAAGCTGGACATGAGAGAACAATTTCTAGCTGAAACTTTAAAGAATTTCGATCATGGGACACCTTTTATTCCAGCAATTCAAGGATTATGGATTTTATTTTCGATATCCTATCTGAAAGGAGAAGACAAGAACGGCAGCGTGTACCAGTTTGCCTCATATGGCATGCTTAAGAGATCCAGGATAGAGCAGATATTTCCGTCTCTGACAGACACTGGGAAGCGAGTTGTTTCGAAAGCTGTATGGGGAATTTTCTGCCTGGAAAGGTAAATCAGCAACCATCTTCAGCCCCATCTAAAGCGCCAACGAGACCTTTACGCCGAGCGCCGATCATCAATGAAGCTAACGCAACATCGCGTATTAGCATCACAGCTACTAATTTTCGCGGAACGATTGTTCTCCCGCAGCCGAGTATACCGTGCCTTTTCCCCGAAGCCAACTACGAAACTACTTCTAACGTTGACTTATTTGGTCAACCTTTCAATTCTGAGTCGCTGCAACCTCCTTTCGTCACAGGAGCCACTAATACTTTCTGTCGGGTGGCTATGCTGGTGAGCGAGGTTTTGGCGTACGGACAAGGTCGTAGTGATAATGAGGAAACCGCTTTTGGCGATCGAGCTGATTTAATAAAGAGAGCCGACTTTTTGACTCAGCTGAAAAGAATCAGCAACGCACTCCCGTCCGCACTTCGCCATGACCTTAATTTCACACCAGCAACATGTTTTCTCAGGTAAGACCAGCCAATTTTATTCATTATAATTGACCATGCGGCTGCTAATGTGCGTCTATCTGCGCTACAAACAGAATAGTCATGAATACGGCGGCTCACGCAATCTTACGACCAGTCCACCCGGATGTGGTGCTGGACGAGAACGAGGGCAGATCAGTGAAGACAATGATGCTGAAGAATTGTGAGCAAGACATAGATCTGATGGAGCAGTATTTCTCTAGGTGGACTATGGGGGAGTTCTCGGTTATGGCATTCGTTGGACTAGTGAACTCGGGTACGGTGCTACTGCCGCTACTGTCGGAGACGACCGCACAACAGCTGTTCCCGCGCATCTGCAAGCTCATGCAAAATATATCCACGCGCATGCTCATCGCAAGTTACGTGTTGAGGGGTTGGAAAGCAGCATTATGGACCAGAAAGATGACTATCCCCGATCTTGCGCTACCTTACTTTGAGAACCTGGAGTTAGGCAGAGAGGAGCTTTCGGACATACCGACCAGCTTGGTGATAACTCAGGTGCCTAATTTTGATCAGTCTCTACTGAAAGAGTGGGACGATGGTCAATTGGGGTTCTTGCTCAAGAAGTGGAGCGAGATGAAGATAGAGTGAAGGCCAATCTGCATGATCACTGCTGGGGGCTGTCGTGATTACCTGCAGCTATTCTGCATTGGGGCCTGGTTGACGTTTGGGGGGGACAGCGAGAAGGAAGCTGGACAATTCCAAGCCAGCGTCTAATATCCGTATTGCAGGAAAAAGTCCATATTAATCTATTATGGTCGAGCGCGAGGTTTAGTGAATCGACCGTGGATAGTGATTTTCGACAGGTCATCCGCAAATATAGTGCAAAGCAACATACCTACTTTAGAGGGACTTCAGAAGAGGTCGTGTCTACTTTTATTAGGCAGCATTTGCCCGCCAAGTAGGCCACAATGCTGACACGATGCTGGCACGTTCTGTGATGACAACGCTGTTAAACTTCCAGGAACATATACGTTCATCGAGAAAGTGAAGTATCATTGTTCTTATTCATTTCTGGAAACAAGAGGAAAGAAAAGGAAATTTTTATGTTACTCGCTACCAAGAATTTCAATGCGGCCAGACAGAGAGGCAGGCCGAGATACCCCAAGGCCACCTTTCATTTGTCCTTTTTGACGTAGAAATATCGTCACGATTACCAATCTGACCACCTAAGGGTCGTCAGTACAACCCTTATCAAAAGAAAAAACAAGATTATTTGCCGGGACCAGCGGCAAAGAGAAGCCCAAAGATGGGAGTAAGCTTCCAAGAGCTGCATTATCTCAAACGCGTTATGCACCGGAAATCTTAAGAAAGTCGCTCAGGCATTCCCTTGGTCCCTGCTAAAAAATTCTACGCCTAAGTACTTCCGGCATCCTACGACGGGTGGCTTTTCCAATGCCATGTCAGTCTTGAATCCCCTCACTACCAGCTAGCCCATGAGGGGCGAGGCCTGTTTCTGGTCACATTACCCGCATACGTGCTGTCTGTTGGTCTTGCTAACAATACTAGACCAGGCTACTAGAGAGGATTGGCGATGCGTGCGTGGGCCCAACAAGCCGAACAGAAGTTGTATTCTTTATGGAGACCCCCCTCTTCGGCTGTTTTCCAATATCCACTATCCAAATCACGTGTTTTTTGTAATCCAGCAGCCTGTGGGACCAATATACCTCAAAACTGTGTTGTGCTTATTGATGCTTCTCTCTAAGAGCATCCTGTAAGCGAGTTTACATTGCGAGACACTGTCGAATTATGGGCCCCAGCTCTGCGAACTTTACATGGAGAATAGACACAAAAGTTGTTATCTTAACAGGAAATAAGGACATCTTAGCAAGGTGTTGACATTGCTCATAATTGCCCTAGAAAATGTACCTAAACCCCTGAACCGACAGCTCAACTCTGGGGTTTTGATCCTTATCGCTGAGGGCAGTGGACAGGAATCAAGAGTGACAAATAGACGCGCTTTGAGACACAGAGTCCCGCAATAGCGAATATCGTGTATTGAAATAAAACAGAATAAGCCAACTATGAGGCTACAGAGACGATCGTATAAGTATACTTACTAAGGAGTAAGTAGGTACGTTATCATTATGAAGTATGACAGCACGCGTGGTTGCGGTGGCTGGCTGTTGTGGCTGGTGCCGGAGATACATTATCCAGCTCCACTCAGCCCTGGCTTGGCTTTCCGAATTAGGCAGTCTATTCATCCTTCTAACCTATTACAGGACCTACCTAGTTTCTGACCTCCTCCAAGGACGATAATCCTAACAAGTACTATGGGGCTTTTGTACATCTGTACATTCCTGACCTCCCACCTTTCTTGGCCGGGGGGTGCACATACTAGAATAGGTACTCAACTTCAGTACGTTGAGCATAAACATCGAAGGCCACTTTTTGAACAGTCCTCCGGATTAAGAGGATAGGAAAACACCGGGCAAATGGATCTACTGGTTATTGAGCTGGGTCTTACCAACCTAGATGAGAACCTAGGTAGGATTCTTCACTGCCAGAGGAGGTCATGATTCATGACATCCATATGCACAACACCTGCGTTTTTACAAGCCGAGGAATCTTTTTAATTCGTAATTAAATTCCGAACCTAATAAGCGCTAGTCCTACTCTGGTAGCCTTTGCAGTATCTCCGGACCTGAAGAGTTCTGGGAAGAGCATGGCCAAGCACTGATCTTCCTCATACATGCATATGTGCGCCCTTCGAATGACGAGACGCTCAGCAATCACAGACACGCACATTGTACGATGCAGGTATCGTCTTCGCAAAATATACCTATTCTCTCCCTCCCAAGCTTCACTTTCTCGCCGATGTGTCACTGTGATTTGTACGTTAGGAGGGCAAGGTAGGTAAGTAGGTAATGGGCAAGCAATCATGGCCCAGCTTAAAAGAGTCAAAACGGCAATCCTCGAAATCGCTTACTACGAGCATGGCCCACCAGACGGCTTCCCCGTAGTCCTAGCCCACGGCTTCCCATACGACGTCCACGCCTACGACGCCGTGATCCCGCGCCTCGTCTCTGCAGGCGCCCGCGTCATCGTGCCATATGCGCGGGGCTACGGACCGACGCGCTTCCTCGCCCCGAGCACGATGCGCTCGGGGCAGCAGGCCGCTCTGGGTTCCGATATAATAGCCCTACTCGACGCGCTCGGGATCCCGAAGGCCACGCTCGCCGGCTTCGACTGGGGCGGCCTCGCGTCCTGCGTCGCCACCGCCCTGTGGCCCGAGCGCGTGTCCGGGCTCGTTAGCTACGCAGGCTACGACGTCATCGACGTCGAGGCGCAGCGGGACCCGGCTCCCGCTGAGCTTGAGTGCGTCATGTGGTATCAGCACCTATTTCAGAGCGAGCGCGGGCGGAAATGTCTCGCGCGGGACCGCAAGGCGCTCTGCCGCATCCTGTGGAAGCAGTGGTCTCCTTCGTGGGCATTCACGGAAGAGATGTACGATCGCTCCGCCGAGTCGTTTGAGAATCCGGACTTCGTGGATGTGGTTATTCACGCGTATCGGTTTGTGCATGGCAAGGAGGCGGGAGATTCTGCGCTGGACGAGCTGGAGAGGAGATTGGCGGCAAAGCCGAGAATCACAGTCCCGTGTATCACACTGGATGGAACCCAGGATCCCCTCAAACCTGGTGGTTCTGCTAGCCATGCGGAGATGTTTGTGGGGCGTCATGAGCGTAGGGTATTTGACGTTGGACATGCGTTTCCTGCGGAAGCACCAGAGGCGTTTGCGCAGGCGATCATTGACGTACACAGTTGGTCAACGGCAGCTAGAGTGTCAAAGGCATAATTAGACCATAGGGCGGGTGTAAACGATGATTTATTGCTACAGGAGGAATTGGTACAATATGCACTGTTTGACCTCTACTGGCCCATGACTAGAATACGTGTTGATTCATCATGAGCCTATGGCACAAACAACCCCCGATTGTATACGACCCCATCCAAAATCAAAACCGAACCAACGACCACTGGGTATCAATTATGCGCCGCCCAAAACCGTGAATGCAATCAATGATCCAACCTGAGACTTTGTTGTCGTTCAAAGCCCACCACTTTCTTCAAAAACTCCAACCTGAGCCTATTTTTCCGCCGCCTCGCGATAGTCCGATGTCCACCTATAGTCATTCCAAGCTTTGTCTTGTGGGAGGTCGTAAGCCCTTGCATCTTGGTTATGCGGCACGATGCCATCTTGCCAGCTCTCTGTCCCATCCTCTAGAAGATCTTCAACAATATGACCTGGAATCAGCACGCCGCACTCAAAATTGGCAAGCTTAATGAGCTTCTTGTCTGAAGTTGATTCGTTGCCTCTCTTGTCATGCTCAAGCGCGCCCCATGCAGATTGGGACAAGTTTGCCGATCCGACGTATACGTAGTAGGGCAGCTGTGTTTTATTTCGGGGGTTGTAAGCCAGTATGAGTTTCTGATGGAAGAGCTTTCCACGGTCTTTCGACTCATAGTGATGGAATATACTCTTTACTTCCCGCGGTGCCATATCCCAGGGCCGCGTGTGGCAACCGATATTGCTCGCAGCATCCTGTGCATCCTCATCTGCGCTTTTGACGTCTTGGAATGTCGGATAAAATAACTTGATTTTCGGGACACCACGGGCCCCATCACGTGTCGTGAGCGTGTCTCTGCCCAGAGCGCAGTCATAGAATCCATTCAGCCACTCCGCATTCAGATTGCCAACACTGGCAGTGCATATCTCTAGCTGAAGCTCCTTGGCATCCTCTTTCTCAGGTAGCTCAAGATCCAGCTGCTGAATGACCCGTCTCAAGCGGAGAAGGCCATGTCGCTCAGCTTTTGCGCCTGAACACGTACCGGGAACGGAGGTAATGAGGTGAACCTTCACCGTCGAATAATCATACCTTCCTCGAATAGAGTCGAGAAAGGACTCTGGTGTACCAAGAGCCTCCATATGTGACAGGAGATCCGCTTCGAAGTCGGTGGGTGGTCGAGTTGAAGGGGAGGATCGTTTCGGTAAATCATGGATGTACCACTGGTTGTCTCCCATGTCTGTATCGATACTCATCATATTGCAAGAGGTGATGACGATCCTGAGAAAACTCGGATATACAAGTAACAGAATCTTCGAATGGCAAGATCCACGGCCCCAGGCGTAGAATGTATGTATATTTTGGCCATATCTCTGGCTGTGCAGTTGCTGAAGGGCGGGGCGGAGCTGATCGAGCTGCTGGCGCGATACTTTCTCTTGGAACTTGATGTCAACCTTCATGCACTGTCATAGGCAAGTCAGCAATCGCAACTCTTTTAGCCTCAGCATCCGAGGTAAGAAGAGCTGCGCAGTTCTCGCTTACCGCTTCCTGTAGTGTAGAGACGTCAAGATTTGGATCTCTACCGATGTAGATCTTTTCGCCAACATCCAAGTCAGCAGCTGGGCCACATCGCCAGTGGGCTATACGTGCTTACAGGAATCCCCCCGGGAGAGTGAGAAAAGGGAAGATGCTGGTACAGCTCCTCTTCGGCAATGAAAAATGAATAGATACATGCAGATTTCAGGTGGTCCTTATGTATGACATCCCCCAGATTGACACAGTTTTTCGCGTTTTTCCTGCCAGGTGTGCGAGTGATGCGAATTGCTCCGTTTGCGTACTTCATACTGGCCGACTCGGTAGCTAGATGAGATTCAAGTTAGTATCTTGTAACCATCATGATTATTGTATCAATCCAGCTAGCTCACTTGATTTCCGTGTTCGCACACGTGCAGTAGTCTTGAGCTCGTTAAGGTCATCGTCTGCCTTTCGCTTCAATGTGTGAGAGACGGCTCTAATCATTTCATTTCGTTAGCTAAGAAGGGATGTCGCAAAGTCACTGCTTATCACGGCCCTACTCTTGTTGGGTCCCCATTGTGCCTCTCATGCTTGTGTTCAGAATACGTGACGCAAGCTTCTGAAAATGTGAAGGTGAAGTCTCATGTCAAATCCGTGTTGTAAATGTGTTTTTGGGATGGGTGACACTCAGAAATCACATTATTGGATGAGAGCAAGTTGTAAGTTGCTTTGTCTTTTGATGCCTAAGGTGTATATATGTAAGTAAGGAGTGTTGTTTCATAAACCAGAGCGTTGTAACCTTCTAGAGACCCTTATTAGCAGTGGAGCGACAGGTACGTTACTGTTTCAGAAAGACAATTGCGATCAGCTGTGATCAGCTGTGAGGATCACATCCACTAGTATCCTCATACTGTATACTAGACTAAGGTATTTCCTTATTAGCCAGGGTGGAAACCAGTGGTCTTTGCTACACTAGGGTGATCCCACGAGAATCATGTTTACATCAGCCCACTACTTACATATGTAGATATGTCGTAGAAACGCGCTTCATATGTCGCTGAGTTTCTCTCGCTATTTTTCTTCATATGAAAACGTGGACGTGTGACAATGAAGGACGATGATCAAGGCTACCAGTATAGCTGTAACATGTATGGTGATGTCGAAGGATTCCCGCCCCGGCCTCAATCACCGAAGCCAGTAAAATCCGGGGCGTTTTCCTACGATCACAGGAATGGCCTACGTGTAGGCGAAATTTCTCGGGCCTCTCTGCAAGACTTGACCCTACTCTTCCGGAAAAACGCGCCCAGGGCACGCCGCGCTGCTGCCACTAAGCCGTGGATCACAGCCCAACTTCGCCTATATGACATTGCCTTTGACAAGTCGGCAAAAGTGGTGGAGCTTCGAAGCACGCTAGAGGCCGCCGTGAAAGGCGGAAGGGTAAGTTAGCACATCATGTGCAGTGGCAAAATGAAAACCGGCCAATATCAATTATCCACTGACGATTCCAGTGTGTTGAAGGGGGGTCTCCTTCAGTTGCCCTCGTGCGCGAGCGACTTGCGACTCAATTCGCTCAGCGACGGGAGGAATACGCACGTGCTGTCCAGAAGCACAAATTTGAGGTAGAAAAATGGCATAAAGAGAACTTTTCTAAGCTCGGTGACCCAAGTGCTGAGGCACGCTATGATCTCGACTTCTTCTTTTCTAAGTATTTTGTGGACGACAACGGTTTGCTAGCTCCAGAAAAGACGCCTAAGCCCGTCATTATCTGGGACATTCACAACGAATCCGAGTCGCTACGTCGCCGTGTCGATGCTGTACCTGGGCTGAAAGCGCGGGTCACAGGAAGCTTATCGGTTATTGCGTGGGCCCCAGGGCTTGAAAAAGGGATTGACGCAGCTTTTACTATGATTGACAGCCCAGATGTCAAAGCTGATCACCCCTCGCTCGAGGCATCCTTTGACCCTGACCGCTTTCTGGCCAAATATTTTCTCGATAGCTTGCATGGTGAGCGTGCATACAATAAACAGAAACGACCTCTCACCCTAACGTTCCGTGTCGCGGCCTTTGACCGTGTCACCTTTGAGAAGCTTTTAGAGGCTACCAAACGTATCCCGGAGCTCTTGATGCAAGAAACACGGAAACCCGTGCCAAAAAATAGCTGGAACAACAGCGAAGCTTGCATCATTGTCGGATGGGCAAAACAAGTGATTCCCCAAGTGGAATCGTGGGAGATAGAGATTGCCAAAATTAAGCGACTGGACGCCAAACGGGAGGAGCGTATCAAGGAGAAAGCAATCCTAGCTGAGCTCAAACCGCATATAAATTATGCAAGAGCGCGCCGTCCTTACCCATCCGGCCCATTTGCTCTCAATCACCTTACTGGCTCGTACCTGATACATTGCCGCCGAATACAGGATGACTATGGAGGCGAGCTTAGCTTAATGACTCTCGATATCCATGCGCCGACCAGCGCGCACGGCACTGTGGCTGCATTTAATATCGGTGTGGTAGAGGGCACCATGCTACTTGCTTCGTCAGAGCAGTCTCTACAACTCCTCCGCGACGAACAGCTTGCACAATCAGATGACGAAGAGGAATTGAGCGAGCCCGACTATTCCTCCACGTTGGGTAAGCGCAAGGCCAAAGCCCATGGAAATGACAATGCAAGGACTTTCAAAAGGCGACTTGGCAGCGACAACTCTCAAAGCCCCGGTCGGTTCTACCTTCAGTGGGCTGGCTGCGAGACTGGCACTGCGGAACTGGTGATGGACGAGGACCATGAGAGGACGGGCTACCTTGACCTGGACAAAACAGGGATGACCGCGCGGGGCCAATTCCACTACCGTGCTCTTTTTGGCGACAAGCCTCTTGTCTTCACACTCCTGAAGGTTGCAGATCAGCCCAGGAAAACCCCTGACACCTGGTCGAGCTATTGCGAAGAGGTCAGGTGGCAGCGGTGGTGATTATGTTGGGGTGGTTGCATTTTATTGTATATGTACTACTGTCCGCCTATTTCATCATTCTATAATACTCCCTTCCTAATAAATAATCTCTATTGCTCCCTACGAGGCATGTTTACGTTTTGGATTATTATGTATTCCTCTTGCCGTATTCCCCTAGGGAGGCACGCAGTTAAATACGCAACCACAATGGAAGCACCATCACAAGCCACAAGCGACATCGCAGTTGTCGACAGCCAAGTTGCAACGCCCTGTTTCATGCCTGCCATCTAACTTATCTCTAGAAGCAACGGGAAACCACAATACTCGTTGGGCTTGGTTTAGTTAGGATATCAGCTTTGGGGTCGTCGTCCTGATTCCACTTCCTTTCTATTACTACTATCCATGGAACCATAGAATCACGTCATTACCCAGCTTATTCTATTTTCGTTAATATATTTCGGCTGCTCATTATTCGACAACATCCATATCTTTCTCTTCTACGTCGCCATGCCAAACACAGATGCCCGCGAAACTTGCTTCGTTACCATTAAGCTATCTACTGCGATGGTCATGAAGCTCAAGGCGATGTTACATATAGAGCCAACTTTTCATTCGTTCCCCAAACTCCCGGCAGAGCTGCGGGTAATGATCTGGAAATGTGCCGCGTACATACAGGATCGGATCGTCACGCTTTGGGTAGATGAAAGGGACGAGGGCGATCCGACTGCTAGCCTTCGGATTATGAGAGCACCGATGCCTCGAATTTTCCTAGTCAACCAGGAGGCTTATGCCGAAACTAGAAAATTATATGTCCATATGGCTCCGAACTTCATGCCCTACCTTGAACGAAGATCCACCGGACCACTCATTTCTTTTGAAAATGACATTTTTGTCTTTCCTCAATTTAAATTCAGGGATTTCTCAGTCGGAGTTCGAGATGTGCGTTGTCGTATCTTTAAAGACGTCGTATATCCTTAGGAATACACCCGTAAGTGGCCAGGTACAAGGAACTTTCAGAAATATGGCTTATTGACGAAAAGGCTAACATTCTGGTTAATTTAGTTGGGAGTATCCTGGATTGGTGCCTACGTAAGTCACGTCAGCGTGATCGGAAACCAGTCCCGCGTGATGATGAACCATCTCCCCTCAGACAATTTTGCAGACAGGCCAGAGAAGCGGGGGACATGAGTTTCCGGCGCATCAGTCTCTTGATGGCGGTTGAACTGGAAGCTGGAAATTCAGACAAAGTTAGTTGGCTCCAGGCCATCGACACGTGCCATCACCATGCACAGCGCCATGCATCTTTCGCCTGGAGGGATCTTGACGTATTTGGCTCCAGGTCTGAGAGACGGTTGGAGAGATACCGTAAGACGACACTGGATAATTCTAAGTGCATGTGGGCTGTTGCCCGGTCACCGACAGATAGAAGAGAGCTCTTGCAAGCTGAGTGGTTTCGGTGGATGGCAGGGGTCAAGCAACTCGTCGATGACCACGATTTCCAGTGGTATCGGGAAAGGGGAATACATCTGCCCCAACTCATGTTTGATGGAAATGGCTGTGTCATCTATACAAGCACAGAAGAATGGGATCGTGAGTATCGGAACCAGCGCGACACTGTAATTAGATCGGGCTTAAAGTCTTTCATTTGTTCGCTTTCGCTAAAATAGATCAGCACCTCCATCTATGTAGATACCTAGGTGTACGAGAATGGAAGCAGTCAAGCCCCAATTGAAAGACACACCAGGATATTCACATATTACATGAGATTATTCAAATAGCAGATATAGTAGATTACCAGGTATCCGGTGCCTTGAATGTGCTGACATCATTTGTACTTAGGTAGGCTATGCAGAGACGCGACTGAACCTCTCACTGACCACGCGCTGAATGACATATCTATCTCCTTGGAGATGCACGATCTATGCTGTCTGCTTTTCTACAGCTAATGGGCTCTGTCATAATGCCATGCATCGTAAGAGCAAAACGATAGGATCTCAATGATGCCAAGCCCCGCGAAGAAAAGGAAGCTGAATGGCGATTCGAAAAATAGCCTGCCATCACGGGGACTTGAATACTTCTTCACCAAGCAGAGGAATCTGCATGAGTCTAGTTCTGCTCTTGAAAATCAGAACAAGCTAGATGAGGATGTGGCGCATTTGACCGACGAAGAGCTGGCCCGAAAGCTCCAGGCCGAGTGGGATCAAGAAGAAGCCGGCGTGCCAGCAACGGAACAGGAGCTTACAGCTTCGAATGCCAAGAGACCCGGCATTTCGTCTACGCCGCGGCAGGATTTGCAGTCTAATCAGGATGAGGTTAATGTGGACAGGACACCCTCGGAGCCACCGAAACCGAATGTTGCTGAATCATCCAGCACGGGAATGGGCGAAGGGAAAGGGAAAGGGAAAGGGAAAGGGAAGGGCACTCTATCCCTCCAATCCGTTGCGGCATCTGTAGACACTGTCTCTGAGTCAATACCCTTCGACGAAAGCCCGTTGGCCTTTGACCCGGACAAATATATCCCGCAACTTCGGGAACATTGGGCCAAGGATGGTGGCAATGCCTCATACGCGCTATTAACGCGTTGCTTTGTGCTGGTGAGCGCTACTTCAAGCCGGATTAAAATCGTCGATACGTTGGTGAATTGCCTACGTGTGCTTATCGCCGAGAACCCAGAGAGCCTCCTGCCTGCGGTGAGTCACGAATTTCACGAAGTTAATCTGGATGGAAATTTACTATGCTCTTGACTGTCACCACATACGCTGAGTGGTCGCCTAATTCAAAGCTGTCGCTACAAGACTGCTGACTACAGAAACAGGTTTGGTTGTCTACTAACGCCATCTCACCTCCTTACATATCACTAGAGTTAGGCTTAGGCGGCTCAGCGATATCCAAAGCATTGCGCCAGGTTTGTGGCCTCGACAACCGCGCGCTCAAGGCCATCTACGACAAGTACGGAGATGCAGGAGACGTAGCCTTCGAGGCAAAGAAGAAGCAAAGCTTCACGCTGCGTGCCCCCAAACCCCTCACTATAAAAGGCGTATACAATTCTCTTGTGAAGATCGCCAGCGCGCAAGGACAGGGTAGCGCCGAGGTCAAGCAACGGCTCGTGGACCGCCTCCTACAGGATGCGCGAGGTGGCGAAGAGAGTAGATATGTAGTGCGCACGCTTTGTCAACACTTACGCATCGGAGCTGTCAAAACAACACTGCTTATAGCGCTATCACGAGCCTTCCTACTCTCCCGGCCGTCAACCGCTTACCGCGGCCAGGACGAGGATACATATGAATATCCCCTGCGTTCCGTCGAGGAACTTCGCCGCCTCAAAAAGGAAGAACTGGCGGAGATCTGGGCGCGCGGAGAAGAGATCGTCAAAGCGTGTTTCGCACGGCGCCCCAATTATAACGACCTAATCCCCGCTCTGCTCGAGGTCGGCGTCTGTCCTGAATTGCTAGTGCGCTGTGGCCTCGGAATGCATGTCCCGCTGCGTCCCATGCTCGGCAGCATCACGCGCGACTTGTCAGAGATGCTGACGAAACTGCAAGGCCGCGATTTCGCCTGTGAGTTCAAGTACGATGGCCAGCGCGCACAGGTCCATTGCGACGAGCGCGGGAAAGTATCTATTTTCTCACGCCACCTCGAGGTAATGACGGATAAATACCCCGACCTCGTGGCGCTCGTGCCGCAGATCCGCGGCGAGGGAGTTGGCAGCTTCATCATGGAGGGCGAGGTCGTCGCGGTAGACCAGACGACGGGCGAGCTGAAGAACTTTCAGACGCTGACGAATCGCGCGCGCAAAGACGTCGCGATCGGGAGCATTACCATCGACGTGTGTCTATTTGCTTTTGATCTGATGTATTTGAACGGTCAGCCGCTTCTCGATCGCTCGTTTCGCGAGCGTAGAAGCTTATTACGCTCCCTTTTCGTGGAGGTTCCGAATCGGTTCACGTGGGTGCGCAGTCTAGATGCTACGTCCCAGGACTCGGAAAACGTGCTGGACTTCTTTAAGCAGGCCCTGGATCTCAAGTGTGAGGGCATCATGGTCAAGATCCTCGACAACCTTCCAAATTTGCCTGCCGTCGTGGCCACACATGCAGGCGAGGGCCAAGAATCAGCAGAGCAGCAACAAGCAGGGAGCTCTTCGATCGGCGCCAATTCCGGGAAGGGAAACTCCAAAGCAGCCCCCGGGGACGCGAAAGAGAAACAAGTCACGAAATCAACCCGTCGCAAACCCCTCCTCGCGACCTATGAACCTGACAGGCGCCTCGATTCCTGGCTCAAGGTCAAGAAAGACTACAGCGCCTCGTTTGACACACTCGATCTTGTCCCGGTCGCGGGTTGGCACGGACAAGGCCGGAAGTCGAAGTGGTGGTCGCCTATCTTGCTCGCCGTGCGCAATGAAGAGACGGGTACACTAGAGGCAGTGTGCAAGTGCATGTCCGGCTTCACGGACGCCTTCTACAAAGCGAACCGGCGGCTCTACGATGACGGTTCCGGCGATCCCGAGACCGAGCCCGGCGAAGGAAAGGGAGATGACAGCAGCAGTAATAACAAGGAAGACGGCGACGACGACGACGAAGACGGAGACGAAGCAGACGAGGATGGGAATCCAAACGAGAAGAAACGACAGTACAAGAATATTCGGAAGACGAAGCCGGGGTTCGTCGACTACGCGGGGTCTCCAGACGTCTGGTTCGAGCCGCAGGAGGTCTGGGAGATGGCGTTTGCCGATATCACACTGTCGCCCACCTACACGGCTGCCATCGGACTCGTGAGTCAGGACCGCGGCTTAAGTCTACGGTTCCCGAGATTCTTGCGCAAGCGGGAGGATAAAGGCATAGAGGAGGCGAGCACCAGCGAGTTCTTGGCCGGTATGTTCCGCAAGCAAGAGGCGAAGGCACCTCCGCCGCCCGTGAAGGATGACAGGAATGATAATGAAGACGACGAGGTTTAGACGCCTAGTGCGCGATGTCAATGATTTTCCGGCAAGCGATCTGCAGTGATCTAGGTTCTAGTATAATATATATTAGAAACTAGATGAATCTTGATGCTACCCTCCCTTGCAGAATTTCTACTCTTTCCAGGCTTTGTATACAATTCGGGCACCGTACTTCTCCCCCTTCTTTAGCAACACCTGGTTTTTCCATTCGTCGACGTTGGAGGCATTTACGAATCGACTAGGCTCGACGCAGAATCCACTGCGCGCACTGCGGGCTGGCACGCCATCGACGGCGGGTACGTTGATATATTTGCCAGTGTAGTATTGGAACGCGGGTTCTGTGCTGTGGACTTCGAGGTGGATCTTAGACTCGGGATGGTGCGCTTTGACGAGGGCGACGAGAGGTCGGCTACGCGTATCGATGGGTACCGAGTTGGGCGATGTGCTGGCGTCGACTACGAAGCAGTCGTCGATGTCGGGCTCTTGGGCGCCCAGGGTGAATTGTTCGTTGGTAGCCACCTTGGCGAACGTCGTCGGCCCCCCTGTCGGGATACAACCGTTGTCGACCGGTAGATATGACGGCGTGCAGAGTTGTACCACCGTCCCTTCAATTGAGGGGCCACCGGTAAGGTTAAAGTATCTGACCAGGAAAATTTTTGTTAGTCTGCGCGAACAACAGGAGGCTTCGGATTCGTGACACATACGAGTGGTTGGTCATGTTAATGACAGTCTCGTCGGCACCACCGACCAGCTCGGCCTCATACTCGATTCCCAAAATCGTAGCCTCCTTCCCTCCGCTGGAAATCTTCCCCGTCGTATAGATTACCTTCGCCAGGACCTCACCAGGGAAACCCTCATCTCCATCCTCGCTGCGCAGCGTGAACTCGACGCTCTCGCCGCCCTGGAAATCCCCCTCCAGCCCCGCGACGTCTCGAACCCCAATAGGCTTCGGCCCGTCCCATATGCGCTTGCCCCAGCCTTTCTTCCCGCCGTGCAGGGTGTTAGACCCGTCGTTTGCGGTGAGCGCGTATGATTTGCCCCCGTTCACGGAGGCGAGCTTCGCATTGGAGATGCGGTTCGCTACGCGGCCGATCGTCTCCCCGAAGAAGGGGCTGTTGTGCGACTCGTAGAGCTCTTGTGTTGGGAAGCCTTGGACGATGTTGACGCCGTCGACTTTGAAAGACTGGATTATGGCTCCTAAGGGTAGGAATGATACTTCGGTGGCCATGATCCAATGTTGAGTGTTACCTCGCTGGTAGCTAAAATTGATTGATACCTACACTTTTAGATGGTTGGATACCGCAGTTCAATATTAGTGCTCTGAACACTTGGGTACCGGTAGACTAAGTAAAACTCGTGGACACGATGTAGCTAAGGAGAGTTATAGAATATGAGGTTCAGGTTGGTGATTTTAGGTAAATTATGTAAGTAATATTCAATCATAGACAGGTGTACAGAAAAGGTTGTATTCAGGCTATTATACAAAGTTGTGGGGGAGCTCAGTAGACGGACTAAATAGTTCCTTTGTCTGCCTGTGTTACCTACAGCACTTGCTGTTCGTGTTGTCGTCGGTGATGGTGGGGTAAGTTGGCGGGGTAAAAGGGAGCTCGAGGAGTCCAGGTTTTGGGGAAAGCTCTGCCGCACCAATGAATGACGTAGGAGAAATCGAGACGGCCCGATGACTTGTTGGGTACTTGCGCGGTCCAGTTCAGATTTAGTTCGTAAATATGTATTCAAGCTACCTAGCTAGCTATATCACAAATCTAGTTGAATTTATTTCGTTTATCGAAAAATTCTAAGAAACCTAAACTAGACTGAATTATACTTCAGACATAGTTAGTAAGGATGTTTTAAAGCTATGTCACTTACAATAGTAGACTTACATTTAATAATCACTACCCCTGGCAAGTGAGCTACGTACATGAGGTACCTATGCACCTAGAATATGTACGACATCGCTGTACCTAGCCTAAGTGCGACCACCAATACCCAGATAAACATGTACTTTTCATTCAACAGAAACAGTAATTTAAGATATTTCCAATTGGCTAGTAGTCGGTAAAGCGACAACCTGAAGAGATTGCTCATGCAGGTAGGTGTGCTTTTTTATGTAGTTCAGATTGAATACTTGTTTCACTAGCTTAAGCTTCAACTCTCGGGTTGGCACCGGGACACTAGTGCCTACCTTACCCTGTCTCCTTGATATTACGTGCATACCAACCCTATACGTACCTCTATGTACATGGGTACCAGCTGCCTACGTGACTGCTAGGTAGTACTTTCCGTATGTATGTATGTAGGTACGTTAGGTAACTCGAGGCACATCATTGTGATACAGATTTAGCCTATGGTAGGTACTAGGTAGTACGCTTTATTCAGAAAACTTAGTACAGTAACGGAGTACATACAACTCGAACAATTTACACAAAGTCTAACACTACATAATATTTGGAGGCACTTTATATAATCACTTCCGTACCTAACATAACGACCCATTCTTCCCCAACTGATCCACATTGCAGCATCCATAATCCCCTGTTGTTTTGCCACGTTTCAACGCTTTGTGAGCTCTGATACATCTTACTTTCCGTATGCTCCTGATGAGCATTGACGACAGCCTAATAAGATTGGTCGTTCAAGTGTGACGACCTACCTCTTTATTTCACGTGTTCTCCTTAACCGCCTTTGGAATCATTCGTCCAAGAAGTATCAATGACAATGGCCGAGACAACCTCGCCACCATTCGCGACACCGAAGCGGAAGCGGGACGATGGTAGGATGGCCGAAGTGCGCCTTGCCGCCTCACCCACCCCCGGCCGTGTCGCCAAGACGGTGTTCTCGTTCCAGCCGCCGAATCTCCAACCCTTCGGCCCCTCACCTGATCCCATTGAAGATGGCAACAGCAGTCCGCGGTCCAAGGTCGTTCAAAAATTCAGGGACTTGGCGATCGGCGACAGTAGCGAGGGTCTCAAGGACACCGGCGGCGGCGAGCCCGAAAGCGGGGGCGGGGCAACACCTTCTAGGACTGATAGGACCCTTGACCGGAGTGGGCATGGGATATTAGCACCACCCGACTTGGCCAGATTTAACTTTGATGCTGGCGTCGCCGCCGCCCGGGCAGACATGGAACTGGATCCCGACGATGAAGATGCTGCTGCTGTCGCTTGCAAACGCCCCAGGGTCCTCAAATTCGATGCGCTGGACCCCGAGCCTGCTTCCAACCCTCTTGCTGTTGACTCTTCCAAAAGCCATCACCAGTCCGGATCTGCAGACCCGAACATCATAGGCGCACTCGACATTGACAAATCAGACAGCCTAAAGAAATCCCATCCGCCGATTAATCATCAGGCGGATTCAAAACCGCGCAGTCGGAAACGGACCGGGACGCCTCCCCCATCGTCGAAGCGGAAGAGCAACCCACAGTCCCAGTCGGCACGACGAGGTGAAGAGGAAGAACTCGTCATTGTGGATCCTGTTCGCGCTGCTCTAACTTGGCAAGAAGATGAGATTACTGTCTACGACCCAGATGATAAGGACGACGACGGAACTGGTATCAACGGTATCGGATTCAAACCTACTGCCGCCGTAGCCTACCAACGTGCCCAAAAGCGACGCCAACAGCTTGCCGAGTATAAGAAGCGAGAGGAAAGTGAGGCGAGAGCGAAGAGAAATCAACGTCGTAGAGGACCATCAGCCGGAGGGGCTGAGACGACCAGAAGGCACTCCATCGTACGGGTGCATTTCTCCGATGCGCCGCCAACGACTGTTATGACAACGTGATACATCGACCTTCGATGCGTCACTATATTTTTAACGTGGAAGACCAGCCATATATGCCCTTTACTAAGCTCCTTTTAAGACAAGGAGCTATTTATGTGTCGACGGTGATACCCAGGAGAGAAGGCGTTTGGCTGTAGGTCTGTCGCGCCAGATTTCAAGCTCCATTTGCTTGCTCGAGTCTTCAATTGCTTTACACCACAATTAATCAGGCGCTAAGTTTGATGATCTCAAGGATTGGCTGTTCGACGTCTGGGAAACTGGTTGTTGGGGCTGTATTGGTTTTTTTTTTTTTTTTAATTAACTTATGTGCCTCGTCTAAACTTATTTGACACATACTGTTACCAGGAACTCTGGGAAACAGCTTGCCCCAGCTAGCGTTGGGGGAGATGTGTGGCCGACCAAGCCCACGAGAACTTGGTAGGTGTTACAACATTACACATGGATGTGGGCTCATGGTGGCTCATGACAGGACAATCCGTATACCCAACCTCGAAGTAACATTGAGGCATCTCCAACAGCTTCTTACAAGGTGGGTTCTAAACAATCACCAAAATTTATACCAGCTTTTTTGTGCCTGTTGTTGGGCCTTCTCCGCTGCTTCTCGTCTTAATCGTGCTGTCTCTGCCGCCTGCGCCTTTTTCTCGGCCTGCTTGCGATCAATGACCTCAACGACCCGTGCCATCGCAACACGCTCCTTGCGCCTTTGAGCCTGGCAGTATTCCCATTGTATTATGCTGCCGAGAAGGAAGGCCCCGAAAGCCCAATTTGCTGCTTTCGGTGCTTTCGCTACGCCAATTGATTGTAACATCAGCCCAACAGGCCTCTCCAGCCAAAGTATTATTCAGGTTTTTTCTTTTGCACGAGTACATACCTCCCGTAAAATATCGACCTGCTCCGATAGCTGCCCCGGCCCCTATGCCTGTCATCAGACCTTCCCTTGCGCATGGTATATGGTGTAATTTGAGGAAGTCGTCGGACTTGATTGACTGAAACCCTTCTTTGATCGTTGGTCTCGGTTGCTTGGTTGGCTGCCCTTCTGTGCCCGTACTCCCGGGCGATGCGCCGGGGAGATTGCCCCTTTCAGGCGACGTGGAACCATGGAATACCTCGTAGATCTGGGGCTTTTTGACGTGTTCAGGCGGTTCTGTAGCGCCAGGGGGAGGCCCGCGCAGTTTTGGTGGAGTGTCGTCGTCTTGCGCCATAGCCGGTGGCGTGAACAATGGAGCGCAGTAAATGGGTTGAAACGAAAATCGTGAAATCGAGCTATGGGTAAGGGTAAGGTATGACGCTACTAATCCGCGTTATGCATATGTGTGTATAGTGATCGAAAAATAGAAGGTGGGTCTGCCATTCAGGACTACCTAATCGAGGATCTTTAAACCCCTGACCCGCTAGCGTGTATCAGGGAGGGTCGGCAGGGATGCGCGCTGTACTAAGCTCCCACTTCGCGTGTCGCGTTTTGTAAGTGGTTTTATTACCCTGTTAAGCAACTCTCGGTTGACTGAGTCTGTAGGACATACCTACATCTAAACAACCCACCTTGTTAATGTCTTCAGCATAATAAATATACGACTACAGTCCTCGCACCGCGATTCCCGGAACTAATTACACGCGACTAAGTCGCCAATGGCACCTACAATTTGGTAGATCTAATCCTCGAGTCGTCGACCCGCCCTTTCCATAGGGACCTGGCCTCTTCACCACCCCTCACGAAGACAAACCTGCCGTTACTAGACAGATTACCACGAGAGAAATAAGATGCCCAACACATCACTCCGCCGGCCTCAGAAGGGCTATGTTCGTCGCGGTGGAAAGCAAGCCTACCATGGCGCCGGCTCACGCAATCGGACCTTCGCTGCAACCTCACGCACAGAGGGTACATCAGCAGACGAAAAGGCTGAACGAGCACTTCTGACGACGCAGATCGACGAATCCATGGGCTTTGCTCGGTATGAAGCCGGCCGGCCCCGCGAAGGCTGGCTGGTGAATGTGCAACCCACGACGGTGGCATTGGACGACGACCGTGTGCCCGGCGGCCGTGCAGCCCTCGACTGCTACTTCATCGAGGAAGACGGACAAACTTTCAAGGCGACTGTCGAGTACGAGCCCTATTTTCTCATTGCCGTGCGTAAAGGCCGTGAAAGCGAGGTAGAGGAGTGGCTCAAGCGGGTACCTGGTAATGGTGTGGTGCGTGCTGTAAAGCGAGTCGACAAAGAGGATCTCTCTATACCGAATCACTTGTTAGGCTATCGACGTACATTCCTCGAGTTACGTTTTGGTAACGTTTCAGATTTAATGTCTGCGAGGAGAGATATAATGCCTATTGCGGAGAAGAACCGCAAGGCTATGGGGGCGGTGGATGTATATGCCGAGGTCGCTGCGTAAGTTTCCGTTGGGGTGTTGTAAGTGAGAGTGGATGAAACTGATATCCTTACAGTGAGCAAGCCGGGTTTGACCTCTTTGATGATTCACGAGACGACGATAAACGACATAATGCCTCCTTTCAAGACGCCAGTGATTACATTGTCGATATTAGAGAATTTGACGTCCCATACCATGTAAGAGTAATGATTGATATGAGCAAGTGACCCGACTCCTCGTTCTCTACTTTCACGCTAACAACACCTAGATATTCGGGTAGGCAAATGGTACTTCGTAGAGGCGAAACATGGAATCACAACCATATCCCTCAATGAGGAACGCTTAGTTCAAGCAGATCCAGTTGTCATGGCTTTTGATATCGAGACTACCAAGCTGCCGCTCAAATTCCCCGACGCCGCGATAGACCAAATTATGATGATATCGTACATGATAGATGGTCAGGGTTTTCTTATTACCAATCGTGAAATCGTGTCCGAGGATATTGCCGACTTCGAATATACACCAAAACCAGAATATCCCGGCCCATTTATGATTTTCAATGAACCTGACGAAAAGGCCCTCATTGAAAGATTCTTTTTGCATGTCAAAGAAGCGAGACCAACCGTTATCGCCACTTACAACGGAGACTTTTTCGATTGGCCATTCGTCGAAGCCCGGGCCAGCGTTAATGGTATCGATATGTACCGTGAGATTGGATGGAGAAAGGACAGCGAAGACATATACAAATGCACATACGGCGTTCACATGGATTGTTTTGCCTGGGTCAACCGAGATTCCTATCTACCACAGGGAAGCCGAGGCTTGAAAGCCGTCACTGTTGCTAAACTTGGGTACGATCCAGACGAGCTCGACCCGGAACTGATGACGCCCTACGCAAGCGAGAGACCACAAACTCTTGCGGAATACTCCGTTTCAGATGCTGTTGCCACATATTACTTGTATATGAAGTACATACATCCGTTCATCTTCTCGTTATGTACAATTCTACCCCTTGGAGGCGACGATGTGTTACGGAAAGGAACAGGCACTCTCTGTGAAATGTTATTGATGGTCCAGGCATACCAAGGCGAGATTGTGCTGCCCAATAAGCACGTGTCCCCAAAAGAGTCATTCTGGGACGGGCATTTGCTTGACGCAGAAACCTACGTTGGTGGTCACGTTGAAAGTATCGAAGCAGGCGTTTTTCGTGCTGACATCCCCGTCAACTTTGCAGTGGATACTGGTGCCGTTGATGAGCTTCTCCGTGATCTAGATGCAGCACTGAAGTTCTCTATAGAAGTTGAGGAGAAAAAATCCCTAAGCGATGTTACCAACTACGACGAAGTCAGAAAACAGATTGCGTCGTGCTTAAACCAGCTGAAGGAAACTCCGAATCGAAATGAACGACCACTGATATACCATCTGGATGTAGCATCCATGTACCCTAATATCATGACGACGAACCGACTGCAACCAGATTCTATGATCCAAGAATCAGATTGCGCTGCCTGCGATTTCAATAGGCCCGGAAAAACCTGTGATCGAAGACTTCCCTGGGCTTGGAGAGGAGAATACCTTCCCGCTAAGCGAGACGAGTACAATATGATCAGACATGCATTGGAAAACGAGAAGTTTCCCAGCAAATGGCCGAACGGGCCAGCGAGAACCTTTCAAGAGTTGCCAGAAGATGAGCAAGCTGCGCTCATCAGGAAACGGTTAACATCTTACAGCCAAAAAGTTTATCATAAGATTCGCGATCAAACAACAATTGTTCGAGAGGCTATTATATGTCAACGCGAGAACCCTTTCTACATTGACACAGTACGCGATTTCCGAGATCGTAGATACGATTACAAGGGTAAAGCGAAAGTATGGAAAGGAAAGACCGAGGCTCTTAAATCTTCTGGCGCTCCTGGTCAGGAGGTTGATAATGCGAAGAAGATGATTGTTCTATACGACTCACTGCAACTTGCTCACAAGGTCATTCTGAATTCATTCTATGGCTACGTCATGCGAAAGGGTTCGAGATGGTATTCCATGGAAATGGCTGGAGTCACCTGCTTGACAGGCGCAACAATCATCCAATTAGCTAGATCACTAGTTGAACGGCTTGGACGTCCTCTCGAACTGGATACTGATGGAATCTGGTGCATGTTGCCCGCCACGTTTCCAGAAAATTTTGCGTTCAAGCTGAAGAATGGCAAGAAGCTAGCGATCTCGTACCCCTGCGTTATGTTGAACCACTTGGTGCATGACAAGTTCACGAATCACCAATACCAAACACTAACAGACAAGAAGACGTTCAAGTATGAGACCACCAGTGACAATTCCATCTTTTTCGAAGTTGATGGCCCATACAAGGCCATGGTTCTTCCCACATCCAAAGAAGAAGACAAGAATTTGAAGAAGCGCTATGCTGTTTTCAATGACGATGGAAGTTTGGCAGAACTCAAAGGTTTCGAAGTCAAACGAAGAGGTGAGCTAAAGCTCATCAAGATTTTCCAGCAACAGATCTTCAAGTTTTTCTTAGAAGGCAGCACATTAGCAGAGTGTTATGCGGCCGTGGCAAAAGTTGCAAACAAATGGCTGGATGTCTTATACAGCAAAGGATCAACACTAGCTGACGAGGAATTTATCGACCTCATCTGTGAAAACCGAAGCATGAGCAAGACGCTCGAGGAATACGGTAGCCAGAAATCGACTTCAATCACTACCGCCAAGCGCCTGGCCGAGTTTTTGGGGGAGCAGATGGTCAAAGACAAGGGATTGAACTGCAAATATATCATCTGCGCTAGGCCTCGTAATGCTCCAGTCACCGAACGAGCGGTACCAGTTGCTATTTTCTCCGCCGAGCCTGAGGTCAAGCGGAAATTTCTAACAAAATGGCTGAAAGAAGAACCTTCTGACACGGATCCACGAGCATTGCTGGACTGGGATTACTACCTCGAGCGTCTGGGGTCCGTCATTCAGAAGCTGATTACAATTCCGGCGGCTTTACAGAAAGTCCGCAACCCCGTACCGCGTGTCGCACATCCGGACTGGCTTCAAAGGAGGATTAACATCAAGGACGACAAGATGAAGCAGAAGAAGCTTACAGATTTGTTCACGAAAGAGCCTCTAGGTGACATAACAAATCTCAATGGCCCTAGATTAGACGACCTCGAAGATTATGGGGCGAGACTACTCAAGCCAAAAAGCACAACTGCCGTCATAAATGCCTCCCAAATAGCACCTATGAGTTCAAAGCGGAAATCCCCGGAACCCGAAAAAGAGAGCCAAGATCCTTTTGCGGCTCTCCCAAAGGTTATGCCAAGTCCATCCGAGGACTATCCAGCCTTCTTAGAATATCAAAAAAAGAAGTGGAAAATTCAGAAGCAGGCTCGTATACGTCGCAGGCATCTGTTCGGAGATCGACGAGGTAATGTTGGCAGCAATATTCAGCAAACATTCCGCAATCAAGCCGAGGTCACTTTCAGAAACACGTGGCAGCTTCTACAGCTTCGAGCAACAGACAGTCCCGGAATAGTGGCAGCATACGTCTTAATCGATGCCAGGATTCATACGCTCAAAATCAAAGTTCCACGTCAAGTATTCCTCAACCTCAAAGGAAAAGACTTGCCCGATATAGAGGTTGAGGGCTGTGATGTTGAACAAGTCACTCACACTCTTCCTAACGGCCACCCTTCTGCTCACCTATTCAAGATTACTGTTCCGGAGGATATCTATTTTGCAGAAGCTGATAAGTTTTCCTTACTGTTCAACCATCCCAGTGTTGAAGGGGTGTATGAGAAGCAAGTTCCACTCAATATGCGAGCTGTTCTTCAACTAGGCAATCTCTGCACGATCGATGAGAGCCAGCCTGGTGTTTTGGGGAAAGGGCTGGAGGATGGATTCGATCTTTCTGGCTTGAAGCGACCCCTGAAGCCAAAAGCTTACCTTGACTCAATTCCGCTCGCTTATGTCTACATATCCCACATTACAGCTGGTGAACGACAAATATTTGGAATTTTTTCCTCAACGAGCGACCAAGCACACATAATCATCCTACAGAGAAGCAAAGATGCTAACTCGGAGCTGCCCAACGTCACCAAAATCTACAGCGAAATGCGCTTGCGGAGATTGAGAGAAGACCAAGAAAGCAACTGGCAGGAATGCTTTGAGTACCAAGAGAAACTAAACTTCAAGGTCACACAAGTTACCACACGGAGAAAAGCCCACTTGGAAATTGGTGACCTTGTCAAGAAGATGAAAAAGGACGAAATTAGGCCGACCATGCTCGTTATTCAGTCCTCTCAGCGCAACTTGCTCATCCACGATGTCCCTATCCTCGCAGATTTTCCTATTCTCCCATTGAAATATGATCAAGCGGACAGCTCTCTTCCACCGCTTGGTTGGCAATCTGTTGTTGCCAAGCGACTCGTTTCACATTATCTAAGCCTAGGATCTTGGGTGCTCCACCTCACTGCTCTTGCAAGATATGGTGATATACCCCTCTGCAATTTAGAACGAGATGATCCTCGGTTCCTTATCGATGTTGCATATGCCAGGCGACTGCAGATGAACAATGTCGTTCTGTGGTGGTCACCAGGATCAAGACCAGATCATGCTGGCTACGAACAGGACGATGTTACAGGTCCTCTCGATACTGTTGTCATGCCGTCGGCTAATAACCCTGGTACATATGCATCTGTGTGTATTGACCTCGAGGTCCGCAACCTTGCCATCAACACGATTCTGACTTCATCCCTCATCAACGAACTCGAGGGCGCCGACTCCATCTCGTTCAACCCTGCCTCTGATGCCGCCCCTTCGGATGGCTCCGAAATGCTCCACTCAGAGTCAGCATTTGCCAATGCCGGTGTTCTAGTCCTCCGCGAGATGGTCAAGTCGTGGTGGGCTGAAGCCTGCAAAGGTAGTCCGATGGCTGACATTCTTGTACAACATCTTGTTCGCTGGGTAGAATCGCCAGACTCCTTCATGTACGACCGCGCTCTCCATTACTACGTGCAGATGATGAGTCGCAAGGCTCTACTGCAACTAATGGCAGATTTCCGCCGAGTTGGTTCACAAGTTGTGTTTGCCAACTCGAACCGATTGCTCCTACAAACCACAAAGTCGGAAGTGGGTAATGCGTACGCTTATAGTCAATATATTCTGAAGAGCATCAAGAGCAAGCCGCTCTTCCATTTTATCGATCTAGAGATCAAGGAGTACTGGGACTATCTAGTCTGGTATGATGAGTTCAACTATGGCGGCAAAGCCTGCCAAGAAGTTGTCGAGGCCCAAGAACAAAATTTAGAGACCATTATGTGCTGGCAAATCAAGACGTTTCTGCCGCTCAGACTTCAAGACACCTTCCAACACTGGGTCGTCGAATTCATTCAACTTATGCACAGCATCAAGCATCCACATAATGGAGACCCCGATTCCACACCACGACTTACGCAATTGCCATTTCGAAGTCTCACACAAAGCACTGACGTTGATGACAAAGACAAGCCCCAGATCATACTCACGAAAGCATTTGAGCGACCCCTAAAAAAGGAAATCCAGTCTCTTATCTCGACACGTACTCGTGAGCTCTTACATCCTGAGCTTGCATCTGACTGGTCATTCCCCTTACTTCCGGGCAACAGTGGAAGCCATAACCCGCACCCACATCTGAAGCATCTGCAGTCGAAAGCGCAGAGGAACGGGACCGAGAACGCGGTGCTCGAGCTGGTCAAATCCCTCATGCAAGTCCTATCGCTCGACAAAAACATAACAAACGAGGCGCGTCTGCTACGCCGCGAATTGTTAGCGCTCTTTGATGTCCGTGAATTCAGCCGTGATGGCACGTTCGTGAACCCGAGCGCCTCGCTCAAGGTCCCACAGTGGAGCTGCGCCGAGTGCACGCTCGCGCGGGACTGGGACTTGTGTCGCGATGAGAGCTTATTGCCTGATCTGTCAGCTCTCGGCGCGAATGGTGGTGCCTTAGAGGGTACATCCGCAGCGGAAATCCGGAAAGCAGCTGCGGCAAAGCCGTGGAACTGTACCTTTTGCGGCGCAGAGTTTAGCAAGTTGCGAGTCGAGGAACGGCTCCTCGCGGATGTGGACTCGTGGATTGTGGAGTGGACTACCCAAGATATCAAGTGTGAGCGGTGCGGGAGCGTCAGGTTAAACGAGTTCATGGAACATTGCACGTGCTCGGGCCCCTGGGGCGAGAGTGTCAAGAGAGAAGATGTTGTCAAGAAGCTGGGCGTGTACGCAGGCGTCGCCGAGTGGTTTGGCCTGAGGATGCTGGCTGCTCTTGTCAGTGAGTTGTTGGAGAGCCTATAGGTTAAACGCACTACGTCAAGAGATGTTGCAGGTTGATTTCTTTGTTTCTTTGCGTGGTTGATTACTTACTTAGGCATTAAGCATGGGAAAGGGGGGATGTAGCATCGTTTTCATGGTTTCATTCAAGGCATCAGCTAAGTGGTCGGCGTTCGCGCACAGATATATCACTTACAATTTGTGCAATATCACGCTGTAAAAATCCTACGAAATTAATACAAGTACCCGAGGTACCTAATGTTTTATCATGGCTCATGGTTAAGGGGTGAGTGACTTCCAAGGTCCAGAGTACAGGGGTACCTCCTGTGCGAATCGCATTGCAGGGTGAAAGTGGGTCCCCTTGTCAGCACGACGTCGCGGGCTAGCTGTCGGCCGTCCAGGCTGCAAGCTCAGGTCTTTCCCGTCCTTCTCACGAAGATTCGCCGGACATCCGCCGACAACTTGCCGTGATTGACAAGTCCCGACCGCCGCCTGACCTCTTGTCGATGGCTTCCTATTCGGAGGCTAATGCAGGTGGTTCTGCGTCTGCGTCTGCGTCTGCGTCTGCCGCTGCCGCTGCCGCTGCCGACGTTGCATCTCTGGCAGCGCACCCACCTCAGCAACAGCAACAACAACAGCAACAACAACAACAACAACCACAACAACCACCTCACCCACTCCACGTGCTGACCCAACCTCATCATCACCATCATCAACACGACCAGCACGATCATCACCAAGACACCGACCACGATCACAACCACGGTCTCGACCACCAACCGGCAGTCACACCGGCACAGCACCCCGGCACCCTCTATGACGATGCAGCCCTCACATCGCCTTTGCCTGTCACCGCCGTCGCCCATCATGGCCTCCAGGCGTTGCAGGCCGTGTCTGGCGCCCCCATGTCGCCCACGAGCAACGACCTAGCCCAGCAGTATGCCCAGTCGGCCGCGATGCAGATGGGTGAGCCGCAGTTCTCCTCATCGCTCGCCGGTTCCGCTCTCACCGCGCCGCCTGTCGGAGCCCATGCCAGCATCAATGCCAGCATGCATGCCTCGCAGAAGGTCACGCGTCTTCGTCGTGCCTGTGACATGTGTAGCCAGCGCAAGGTCAAGGTGTGTTGCTTGCACCTTCATATACCCTTCCCAGCATGCTGACGGTGGATCGCGCTTCGTGTAGTGTGACGAGTCTGGTCCGCCTTGCAAGCCATGCTCGGATCTCCAGGTCGAGTGCACCTTCAGACGTGAGATGAAACGACGCGGTCCTCCAAATAAACACGCCGAAGCCGCCAGAGCTGCCAAGCGCCACCAACTCAACAGCATATCACCGATACAGCATCACGCCATCACCACTACCACTCACAACCCCATCGCTGCTGTCCATGACACTATCCCCACCGCTACCATACCGCCTACTG
Source organism: Xylaria venustula (assembly GCA_022578775.1). Lineage (NCBI taxonomy): Eukaryota > Fungi > Ascomycota > Sordariomycetes > Xylariales > Xylariaceae > Xylaria > Xylaria venustula. Next base: position 24,930 of record MU389365.1, on the reverse strand, counting down.
CTCCCACTGATGGCATCGCCAACGGCCTCACCATAGGTGATGCCGAGGCTATTGCACCCTGGCATGTTCTGCAGTTATTGATAGACGACTTCTTCATCTATATCCATCCCCTAATGCCCTTTCCACACGAGCCGACCTTTCGCCACGCCTTTGAGAATCGGGCTGACCGGACTGATCGAGAGTTTCTGGCGCTCTTGGCCAGCATGATCGGCATTCTGGTGGCTTCATTTCCTCGCAGTGCTCGTGCACATCTCAAAGCTCAGCATAGTGCTGAACTCTTCCCCACAGCAGTTGCCATGATAGACCACTGTCGCTCCATCGCTCTGGACGCACGTGGCGCAACATATGTGACGAAACATGAGATGACCGTCAATGACGCCGCTACCAGCTATTTCCTAGGTCTGGCTGCCGGTTATACCTTGCAATGGAAAATGTGTATGCGCTTCTTGTCTGAGGCCATGTCGTTTTGTAAAGAGCTTCGCGCTCCCGGGCCGCGCAATCTGTCCGGCCTGGTTGCGTATCCCCCTGAACTCGCCGCTGCTGCTGCGGACTCCTTAGCGAACCGGTCAATTGATCATGTTAAAGATCAGATGGGGAAGCGGATATTTTGGGCTGTGGCTGCAGGTATTCGGTAAGTCCTACGTATTCAGTACTCTGAAACAGCAGATTGGGATTTATACTAAGTCTACTTTTAGATCAATCAGTCAGCTCGGGGTTTCCATCAACGAACTGCCAACCCTACCTCCACCAACTACTCAAGAACCGTACCCAGAAGAACCACTCGAAGTGGACGATGAGTACATATTTGTGGACCAGATCCTGGCCCAACCAGAGGGGTCTATCTCTCTCATTACTGGATTTAACAGGAATATTCGAATATATATGACAATGAACGAACTAATAGGGGTCGAGATGTGCTATGGAATTAACTTCTTCGACTGGAGCGCCCAGAAAAACATCATTAGTAACGGTCTTGAGTCGGCGATAGTGGCAGTCAAGGATCTCTCGCCGCATCTACAAGTTTTCAGGGCGGCCTCCGATCAGAACAATGCGACAGAGTTAGATCAGGCAGGCCTTCAATACTATCCACCTGCATTACCTGGCTCGCAACCCGAGAATGACGTCCGACGAGTACTCTCAGAACCTTCACTACGCCGTCAGCTGCAGTTTGAAATACAAAAGGCTAATATCCATGCCGCTCAGCTTGCAACGCGATCTTACTTCGTGGAACGCTATCTGAACCTTCGAGATGCCCACCCTGAAAACGCTCAGGCAGTGAAAGACATTAGGGATGAGATGGTAGCCGAGGAACGAGAGTCGATAGTGCAGGATCTCTTTGCCGTGCTGACCTCCATCAGCCAGCGCAATCTGGAGCCAAACGGACAGTCGACCATTAACAAGATTCGCCAAGTTGCCAGCACGCTAGTAGAAGGTGCCTCAGAGCGCAAAGGTCCCGTCGCTGTCAAAGCCGAGGAATACCTCAACGGATTTATTGAAATATTAGTCAAGCTCGAGAGATCAGGAACGGCTGCCATGGTGGGTATTGCCACAGACACAATGGGGCCACAGGACGAGGAGGAAGAGGTCAGGAATTGGGCTAGCCTACGAGACTATCAAATGCAGTTCGTCTCATCTAGGGGCTTCCTGGGGGGTGATATGTAGTTTGTTAAATGCCGTCCTTTCACAAGTGCCTTTGGTATCCCCACAACGTTGATCGCCTGTATTCGTTGTACATGTTTTGGTGAAAGAAACATGCTATTAGCGAATGAGGGATGCTAATACGGGTTTTCTCTTGAATGGATGTCTAACTAAGGTTAGCTAATGGTATAATACAGTAAATATCTTGACAACACTTGTGGCATCACATTACCCCCAGCCTAGGTGGATGTAGAGAGTAGAATGGACAACTAGTGTTGAGATAGGCCTATTATCAGTGAGCCAAGAAAAAAAAGAAAGAAAAAACACATGTCTCTTAAAATAACAGTTTTCCCGAAGATTGTGATATCCTTGCTGGTTGCAAAACGCTCTATTTACTAAAACACTGATATCGGAGCAGACGGTTCAGATGGGATGAGATAGGTATATACATATATATATATATGTATATATGAATATCTAGCGTTGTAGAAAGACATTGATGAGAACTTGAACTCTCCACCAATTCTTCTAGCCAATGCCAGAGGAGGCTGGTGTATATTTGTCGATTTATGCTTCTATGGTGATTCCATCTTCAGGCGAGTCTAGTGGTTTAGAGGACCACGCAATGTAACGTAATGCAGTGCGGTGCAACCCTTAATAGAAGGTAAACTGGCGAGGGAACCCATTCTGTACATAATGAGTCTCCTCTCCTTTCCCGATCCTCTTCCCCCTTTTTCCCATCGCTCTCTCTCCCCTGCCATTTCTTCATCTAAACCGACGCAGCAGGGAAAGACGAGTCATCATCGCGCGTGCACCCGGACTTCGCCGTCAGCTCGGCCGGGCACGAGACCTGCGTGAAGGTGACGCCCGGGTTGTCGGCGTTCTCGAACCAGTCGAAGCGCCAGTAGCAGCCGGCGCGCAGGACCTCGGGCATGTTGGCGTCGTCGCAGTCGGCCCGGCTGCTGACGCCGCCGTATTGCTGGCCGGGGAGCGACTGGCCGAACTCGGAGGCGCAGCCGTCGAAGATGCCCACGCCGCCGCCGGGCATTAGGAGGTCGAATTGGTTGCTGCCTAGGTCGCCGCCTGTGTTGGTGCTTTGGACTATTAGTGTTTTGCCGGCTACTGGGCCGGAGGTGAAGTCTAGTCTGGGGTTGTGTTAGCTTTATGTTGGTTGCTGTATTGATGATGTAGATGTGTGTCGATATATTTGATTCAGGGGGTGTAGATGCCTCTATATAACTAAAGAAAAGAAAAGGGGATAAAAGAAGAGAAGGAGGGAAAGGGGAAAATACGACGGGACAGGAGGAACGTACTGATAGCAAGCACAGCACCAACTACTCTCCGTACCACCCGATATAGCCGTGGCCGCGAATCCGTACGCGAGGGTGTCGTTCACGGCCCAGGGCGAGTTGTCGCTGCACGTGTAGGCGGTGCCGCCGTCGCAGCCCGACTTGGTGTCGGCGTCGCTGAGCGGGCTGTCATTCTTGTCGCATGTCTTCACCGGCGATGACACGGATGCTTTGCCGCTCCACGCGCATGACGGCTTGCAACAGTCCCAGTACCGCGTCGTCACTCCCGTACCCGAGGCCGCGGATACTGATGTGCTCAGGCTCGCTGCCGTGGCGAGGAGACTTAGGGCTGTTTTTGTGTGCATTTTTGTGTTTGATTCTTCTCTAGGTCAAGTTCGTCCTTGGGATGGGTTGGTTATGAGTGAGCACACCTCCAGATGTCTGATGGTGATGCGTCGCTTTTTATATTGCGTGTCGACATTCACTTGGCTCATCTACCACTTGCATGGGGCCCTTGCGGACCCGTTCTACCTTGTCTAGTATGCATTCGCGGTATCTTAGATTTCCATATTCGACAGGTGAGTTTCCTAGATCCGTACCGGGAGTGATGTCACACCGATATAAGTCCTATAGGGACCTGGGAAAAGGCGCCGTGCCAGCTCAATCTATTTTCCTATACATAGCACAGCAGATCTATCACGTTTCTGATAGAGACGAAAACCACCTGCCTCGGCTAAAGGAAAAGGAAGTGTTTGGTAGTTTTGCGTAAATACCATCCATACCTACTGTACCTAAGTTCACACGCCAAGTCTTTTACTCTGTCTATTTAAGACCGAAACATCATATTATACCGCAGAAAATCCGGGTCGATCGCCCGCAAAACATAGCTGCGCTGGTAAGAAGCCCGATTGGGCAAGAGTTTTGTTTTCTCTGACCGCCGCATTCTCCTCGTCCTCGTCCTCGTCCTCCAATTTCACGCTCGGCGGTCTGGGAAATAGCCGGACACACACACGTTGGAATCGGGTAACCCGGCAGGACGGTTCCGGGCGCCGGGCCGCGCTGGGGGTTTCAGATCAATTAGTAACGGGCGGAGACTATGACAAGGGGCAGGGGATTGCGATTTGATGACAAGATCTGATAGACCGCTCGATGCCTGATGAGCGTGGATGCGAGTCACGGTAACTAGAGCCGACTCTCCGAAAGAGTCTTGGCCCAAATGTATCTTGGTTTCTGTTGGTTTCCGTGTCTTCGTTGTTTACCTACTAACTACTATGTATGTATGATAATATTTTAAATCAATGAATGACATGGCGAAGAAAACATCCAGCTCGCTGCGAAACCTGTATTTGAAAGATCAAATCAACCTCCGACTTACACAGGCTTATAAAGGTTTATCTATGTTAAACTTGTTCACATTTGAATGATTTGATGCAAGTGACGCATGATGTTGCAATCCAATTACAATCTCTTCGCTACACTTCTCCACACTTCCCTCCATACCTCTGATTCGACAACTGGTGCTCTCGGACAGGTACCTTGATGGTCGAAATTGCAACGCCAGCGTTTCGATGGATTGCAACAAGCATGACCGTGCGAATGCCTTCGAATTGAACGAAATATACCATGAAATCAATTCTAGTTTTTTGCGAAAAGTTCACGAGCTTTTCGCCGAGTGAGATCCGACAAAGAAGAGTATCAGAATCGACTATTCTGCTAGTTAGTCGTTTACGTCACGACTCCTCTATACCGTCACTCATTGTCGCCCGCCAGGACCTATCAATGGCGTCATATACTCACACGAACGGGTCCATGAGCCCTCATATTCTGACATGGAGATGTGTATTTGACCGAGACAACATATATATATATAAGTTCAGTTGTAAACTATTCAGTATAATATAAAAGCTCGTTCATATAAACCAAATTACCAAATCAACAGCAATCATACTACCTTGGGCTTTCACCTTGAAATTCACAAATCGATAAAGTTATATCATAATTCGCAAAAATGCCGTATCCCGACGAGTTCCAAGGTTTCATGATCAATGAGATCGGCAAGTACACAGAGTTCAAAAAGCAGACCGTAGGTCTCCCCTGCATCTCATTATCTGTATACCATCTGTCGGGCTAGCATGCTAACCAATATCTCGCTACACAGTTCAAGCCAAAGCAGTTTGGCGACCACGATATTGATATCAAGATTGAGTGCTGTGGTGTTTGCGGATCCGATGTTCACACTGTCACTGGAGGCTGGGGAGATGCTCCGACGCCCATCTGCGTAGGCCATGAAATCGTAGGCAAGGCAGTCAAAGTTGGATCCCAGGTGAAGGATGTCAAGGTCGGCGATCGCGTTGGTGTAGGCGCTCAGGTCTGGTCCTGCCTAAAGTGCGACCAGTGCAAAAACAACAATGACAACTACTGCCCGAACAAAGTCGGTGAGTCGCATTTGCAGTCATAACCCACACCCTCAGTTCTGAATACTCACACACATACAGATACCTACGGAGCTCCCTATCCAAAGGAAGCCGATCCGAGCGAGACAATCAGCCAGGGCGGTTACGCATCTCACATCCGCGCCCAGGATTTCATGGTGTTCCCCATCCCCGAGTCTATACCATCCCACCTGGCGGCGCCCATGCTCTGCGCCGGTCTGACCGTGTGGGAACCCCTGACACGCGAGAAGGTAGGTGCCGGCCAGCAAGTGGCCATCGTCGGCCTCGGCGGACTGGGCCACTTCGCCGTCATGTTCGCGAACGCGCTCGGGGCCGAGGTGACGGTGATCTCGCACTCGCCCAGCAAGAAGGAGGACGCGCTGAAGCTGGGGGCCAAGCACTTCGTGAGCAGCGGGGACAAGGACTGGGCCAAGCCGCTGGCGTTCAAGTTCGACCTGGTGCTGAGCACGGCCGACGTGCTGTCGATGGACGTGCTGCAGGACTACCTCGCGACGCTCCGGGTCGGCGGCAAGTTCCACTCGGTCGGCCTGCCCGACGCGCCCATCGACGGGCTCAAGCCCCAGCAGCTCACGTCCAACCGTGTCAGCATCGGCTCGAGCCACATCGGAAGCCGCAAGGAGTGTCTCGCGATGCTGAAGTTTGCTGCTGAGAAGAAGCTGCACCCATGGGTCGAGACCGTGCCCATCTCCGAGAAGGGGTGCGCCGAGGTCGTGGAGCGGGTGAACAAGAACAAGGTGCATTATCGCTTTACCCTCGTTGATTACGACAAGGCGTTCGGGGCATGAACTCATCGGCTACACGGCGAGGAGATTAGATAGTGGTAAAACACAGTGAAACGTACATAATGACCGATCAATAATGAAAAAGTTGCAGTCCAATATAGATTCAATGTGTTGAAGTGAAGTGTGTGTGTGTCTGCTGCCGATACGAAGTCGCCTCTGCTGTTATGTTCTGTTGACGGTATCAATATCTTGGCTGAAATAGTATTAAAGCATGAAATAATATCGTGCAAGTGAGGACTGCGCATATGTAAACACGACGGCGTAGTTATGATGAATTTGATTTATTAGTCGATCTGTAAGAGGATGCAAATGGTGGAGGTTGAAATGGCTCTCATGATACGGTGTGACAGTACCTAGAGAGAGCTGCTGATAGGACTCCGGTAGAGGTATCATTGTACTCAGGTAGCGATAATACCTAAGGTATCAATTCAATGTTGGTTACAGACTTCGGGCGGCGCATACGTCATTAGTTAAAAGACCCTTATTATAGCAACATGTTTTGGCACGACTGCAGCGAATTGAGCATATAATCTGTTCCAACTGGTAGAGAGACACTAGAACAATTCGATTCATGGTACATAAGCCACTTTAAAAAGATTTGGGACTGAAACATTGTACAGTAAAGCGCTAGATTTTGTCACTGTAAGATTCATTATTAGTGGCTGGTAGGAATTACTGAGGCTCCTTATACAGGTAAGTTGGAAGACTTAAACAGCTCACATTGCAGGTATGTCTCGGGGTTACATACAGTATATAAGTCGCTTATACTTGACCTGGAATTTTAAGTACCTACTTGACACTAAGTACATAATTTAGAAGGTAAGTATGAAGTATATTGTTGTTCCATTTAGAATTCAACTGGCAATGGCTACACTGAATTCGCACGTGCTCAGGCACCCTCTTCCATTTTAATACCTACTAAGTAGGTACCTACCTACCGCCCGGATACTTGTCTAAGTATGTATGTAGATACACAGCCTAACGCTCTGCCCGATAGGCAATACCATAGGTATTTTAGCTGCATCTCACTCACCCTCCGTACACCTCTTCGCCACTGCTACCAACAGTAGAACTCCGTCCTAGGTATTCCGACATCGACACGGTTGTGAACTACGGAAAAGCTACCCTGCATCATATAGTTTTATTCATCTCTACAGTACTCACGTCTATCTTGACAGGACACTATCGAAAGTGCTTCGTATAAGTGAAAGTGAGCCTCAAATCGGCGGTCCACTGCTGCCAAGCCCGCTATTACCGACTTGGCCAGCTGCCCTGTCCAGCGCTGAGATTGGGGATCCTTGAAAGGAGAATAGCGGAAAAGTGGTCGACTGGTCAACTTTTAATCCGGTCCTAACAACCATTGACTTCTCACCACCATCCATTCTCCGATTCCACTGTCCAGCAGCCTCTTCTGCCTCTGCCTCTGCCTCTGCCTCTGCCCCTGCTCCTGCTCTCAGGCGAGCCGCAAAGCGACGCACACTCGGGCGCATCAGACGTGGAATACACCGTCGGAGAATCCCGCCGACCGCGCGAGAGAGCCGCCCTCCCAACTCGATACACGCGCGCCCTGGCCATCAGCTCCTAGCATTTCTATTTCCTGACCCTTAGACAATTCTCGGACCAACATGTCGTCGGGATTGACGAGACGCCGTGGCGGAGGCGGCGCTAGCAATGACGCCGAGTCCAGCAACGGCATCAACCGCTCTCATTCCTCGGCCGGCGCGCGCGACACCGGCCCCGAAACCAGTTATGAGAATAGCGAGAATGGTCATAAGATAGCGTTCGACCCTCGCGACATCAGCGAAAGCGCCGAGAGAAGCAAGCAGCCCAAGCTTACACTGATGGACGAGGTGGTACTACTGGGGCTCAAAGACAAGCAGGTAAGCATGCGCCACCCGTGACGGCCGGCTAGCCCTAATGCCGACAACACGACACGCTCGAAGCTGTCGAAGCTGTCTGTACTTCACGATACTGACAATCGCTTGCCGCCAGGGGTACTTATCCTTCTGGAACGACAATATTAGCTACGCATTGCGAGGTTGCATCGTCATAGAACTCGCTTTCCGTGGTCGTATCAGCATGCAAAAGGACCCATCTCGACGGAGATTTCCTCTGGCTGATCGGGTAATCGAGGTCATTGACGATACGCTTACAGGCGAGGTGCTGCTAGATGAGGCCCTGAAGATGATGAAGCAGAGCGAGAAGATGAGCGTCGGCACATGGATTGACCTGATGAGTGGTACGTATGCTGTCTGCGCCCCTGGGACGTAGACTAGACTGTTCGACTGTTATAGCTAACCCTCTTCGGTGCCATAGGCGAGACCTGGAACCTGATGAAGATCGGCTATCAGTTGAAACAGGTTCGGGAACGTCTGTGCAAAGGCCTGGTCGACAAGGGGATTCTGCGAACCGAGAAACGCAACTTCCTCCTGTTCGACATGGCTACACACCCTGTGGCTGACGGCGGTGCCAAAGACGAGATTCGACGGCGCGTTAGAAACGTCCTCACTCAACGCACCGTCGTCCTTCCCAGCTCCCAGTTCCTGCCCGAAAACCTCGAATTCCGATACACACGCACCATCGCCATGATCTGCGCTGCGTATGCTGCCAACGTGCTAGAGAACGCTCTGACTACTCTGGGCCATGAGGCTCGCGAGCGTGCCTTCACTCAAACAGACGAGCTTCTTGCAGAATACTCACAATGGCCATTCGGTCGGAAACCAAGCTCCACCGGTATCGGCGCCAACATTCCCCAGATCATCTCTGAGGTTAGCTGACTACTGCTCCTAACTTTTGTACAAATTCTAATACCATTACTCGATAGGAGATCAACAGCGCCAAAGACAAGGAACTTCAACTCGAGGTTGTTGCCGCATGTCTCAGCGTTTTTACCCGCCTCGATTCACTACTATAAAATCGGATCACCAAAACCACCCCATATCTCCGCAAGAGTGGTCCTCCAATTACGTAGGACATGAATTCTTACCGAACACACTTTGAACATCCTTTCATGTTATAACGTTACTACCAATGCCTAGGAGACGTAAGCAAAGTATCTTACGACACCGTACCAACACGAGAGCATTGGTCTCCAACATTACTTTGATTAATAAGCGGGTGAAACAGGGGAACGGGGATTGGCTGCACCTGGTCAAGTGTGCAGATAGTCCTGTGATGATCAACAAAATGACGATTTGCTTGGTAGATGAATGGATAGAAGGATTTTTCATAGGCATGGTTCACTTGATGGAGACACAACCGCCTAACTGAAAGACGGGGAAAGGAAAAGGAGAAACCAAATCCACGCGCCCGCTCGCTACTTTGCAGTCTACAAAACTGTCTACGGATTTAAAAATAGGCAACGGGACCAAAAGAGGAGGCAGAGAATTAAGAACGCGGAGACGGGAGGTTCCAGCACGGTTGGCGGTTTGATATGATTGACCGGACCCGGGCTTACTGGTTTGGCCTGTATTTGTTGTCAACTTCATCATGGTCAATGTTTTATCAGAGCAACCCTTTCTTCTTGCCCGCGTTGTTCGCTTGTTGTGTTATAATAATTTAAATATTATGGAATACCAATGCGTTTTTCTCTCTTTCTTCCATCTATCTCTACGTGACATATCTCAAGATAGTTTCAGATGACCCACCCATTGAAGCTTTAGTTAAGCCTTTTTATTCATCAAGCCTTCTTCAGCTTATCTTTCCAGCCACCCTTTTCAAAGAGCCAGATCGCCTCCGTCGCGTACGCCCTCGCGCTGCGATGGCCGCGGCCACGACCCTCCTCGGTGCCGATCTCGTCATGCAGACTGCGCAGGACGGCGTTCTCCGAGAATTCCCGCCAGATCCCCATGCTCACGTCGTCCTGGCTGACCCCGCCGAACTCCCCCTTGCCGAGCCGGTAGAGGATCCGCCCGAGGGTCTGGTGCGCCACGCAGCGCTGTCCCGGCACCGCGCTCCGCGCCAGCCGTGCCAGCTCCCGGACCGTGTACCCCGCGGCCTCGGGCGCCTCGCCGTGGTGGTGTAGCCCTTTGGACGTGGGCACGGCGCGCGAGATGCGCGGGGGCAGGAGCGCGCCGCGGAAGTCGAAGCGCAGCGCGGATACCGGGAGGGAGTCCTGGCCTGGGTAGTACGGGCTGTCGCGGTCGGCGGCCGAGTTCGGCGTTGGCACCGGGGCCATCCAGGCCAGCTTTGACGGATCGGCTGGTAAAGAGGGGAAGTACTTCTCGTGCAGGTTCTGGAGGAAGTTTGGGTCTGATGGGTCGAGGTCCGCGGGCTGCGGGGCGCGCGGCCAGTGGGCGCCTTCCAGCTCGGGTGCGGACGGGTCGATTATGTGCTCTGCTGGGGGGACGGCTGGGGCGCTGTCGTCGTCATTGTCGACTGTGGGGGTGTGATATTCGGGTTTCTTGGTATGACTGGATGATGAGTTGTGTTCGTCCGATTCGCGGGAAACAGGTGGTTTGGTGGTTATGTTATTTGCATCGTTATTTGCGCTTGTGGTACTCGGATCTTCTGGACCCTTGCTTATGGGAACACTCGGGGTTATCTGATCCGAAGTGTCGTCTATCCGTATTTCTGGCTCGATGTGCGCCTGTCCACTCCCTGAAGATGTGGCTTGTGGTGCTGGCTGCGGTAGATCAAGGGATGAGATATTAGCCCCCTCATCCAGATTCGCGCGCTTCAGGAGCCTTTCGAGGGTCGATGAGTCGAGACCGCTAAACAGCTCTTGCCGTGCTTCTTCGATCTCTTCCGGCGACATGGATGCTAGTCTCTGGCTGTTTTCACGATCTATGTTCGTTTTCTCGTTCGCTATGAAACTTTGGCCCGAAGGCGTCGCTGCTGGGCCATGATGCGAAGACGCGAGGGGCTGACCACTTGATGACGAAAATACCTTCGGCTTCTGTTTCTGATCTTCAGGTTGTGTCCCTTGTCGCTTTTGTTTGAATGCTGATACTTTGGTACGTTTCTTGTGCTCTGGGAATCCCGTTGCGGCGGATTTAATTTGAGGAAAAGAGGGCGCGTTTGCTTCACCTATTTCCTTCTCCTTGACATCAAGAACAAAGAGGGACGAAGCCATAATATAGCAGTAAAGTCATTCGACTTTCTGAAAAATAGGTGTTTTCGTGTTTCAGACCCGAATGGCAAAAGAAACGACTTGAAGTGATTGAGAAATGGAGTCGGACGCTTGAAGATGCAACCAAGAAATTCCAAGGTTTAAGTTGATGCAGCAACTGGGGTTAACTACTTTTGACGTAGACCCCTCAACTGTGGCAGACAGGTACGGTATGTTCTACAGACGCACTGTGCGGGTAGTCTCAAGCTATACTAGTCCGGGATAAATTGAGAAACATAACATTCTACTCCACCCTTTGGATTTCTAGAGCCAACAACAAGCGCCCCTCATCGCTTAATGGCCCAATTGAAATCACCCGGGACTCAAAAGCCGAATAGGTACCTAGGTACTTACCATTGGAGCATTAACCAGCTCTGCCAAATATTTAATGCCTCAAAACGTAATTATTAATTCATTGACTGTCATTGCAATGTACTGCTCAAGTCTATATAGCTGCAGACTGTTATATTCTGTAGCGCATTACCTTTTCTACTAGAACAGTGCTAGCCATTTATTGATTACTGCATTTTTCTGCCTATGTAGATCATGACTTGGTATAATCTAATAAGCTCAGATATTTGCAGGTCTACTTGGATCTTGAGATTCTAATTATTACCTGCCCTTCTCTTCCGTTCGACCTTGTGGATCCTGAAAAGGACCGTATCATGAGTGAATTATTGCTCACCCTGATTAATCTTGCTTCTACAGGTAGCACCTATACCATGTGAGATTGTTTATTAGGTAGGATTAATAAAAGACATATAGTCCATGATAAACAACTCCCACGTAAAGGAGAGCTAGCGAGTCTGACCATGATGATATTGTTATTGCTGCTTTTGTTGATCACCTTTGGGGCTGGTACGAGGCGAGGAAATGTGAATCTGCTAGTATACTATACGTACATCTATTCCCTGCTTCCCTTTTTAGATCTGCCGTGGACCCCTGTCGCATGCACGCGGTTATCTCGCGTCAAAATCTGCGGCTGGAACAGGTGGAGTCAGCCTAAAACTTCTAAAACCTCTTTGGGCTGAAGATACGTACCGAAAATCCCCTGGCAATCCCTGTATTTGGACTAGTGTATTTCCTTTTCTGGAGAGGCTCAAGCTTGGTTTTGCCAAGTCGCCAAGGCTGCATGCATGCAAAAAATTCAACAATCACCATCGCCTGGCTCACATGTCTTCGCCTTTCCTTTCCCCCACAGATGACAGACCCTGGTCAATTAGTCTACCTATATATACTTACTCTACAAGCAGGCATGAGCGAACTGTTCTTCCCAGTAAGCATGCCTAAGTAGCATGTACCACCACGTAACCAAGTTATTTATGCACTGAATAGTTGACATTGTAGTCACCCCGCCGAAGCAGGTAACCTACATATTTGCTTTGCATTTCACAGCAGTAGGTATGTAGTGTCTAACATGCTTAACACATATTAAATAGACTGGCCTGTCTGTGGCCAGCGTGCAGCTTCTAGGATAGGTACCACCTACGTCTCGGTTAATAGTGCGTGTACCTAGTGTCATATAGACCTACAGTATCTAAGAGGTAATTAATTAGCTTGGTAGTACCCTGCTTGTACCACCCACCAGGGCAGTTTATAGGTACCTATCCGGCCGAACCAACACGGACCACAGACCCCTATACTTGCAGCAAAGTGGTCCCGTTCTTGGTTTATTCCTCTTGTCTTACAGAATTTCTACCGTGGCTTTAGTATGGCACACACTGCTCCCCAGAGACCTGTCCATTCCGTAAATCCCCTCTGCAGGCCCTAGTTCGTGTGTTCCTTCCGTCATGATTACTGGAGCGTTTGGTCATTTATACTACCTCTCCTGGCTAGGTACCCAGTTACCAGGACGTAGTACTTATACTAGGTTGTAGCGCATTATAGCCCCTAATAGCTGATCTGCATACACCCTCTCTCTAGTTGCTTATTTCTGCTGCCACCCCCCTGATCGGATGATTTGATGTGTCTGTCTATTGCCATTCTTTGACGCAAAAAAATTGTATGCCCAAGTGGCCACGGCGTTATTATAATTCCCTCTCTGGCTATACCTAGATGCCGAGCCCTGGTAGACCGACTATGTAATAATTCCTTCACGGCCATCCACCCCCCCCCCCCCCCCCATCCCCCATCCCTTCGCTCTCCATTATCACGCTACTGTACTGACGCCCCCCCTCTCTCTCTCTCTCGCTTCTCGTCGTTCTCGTGTCGGCCGCCTCCCATGATCAAGTAGTGACTTGAGTCCCCATCCCATCTGGCCCGGCTTGACCTGACCTGTCCTTGTGCCCCTGGCTCGTAGTTCTCACATTCGGCCTCCCAATCAATCTCGCTCCCATCTCCCATCACACAGTAGAGCCCCCCCCCCTCCGTCCCAAGCTTAGTCCCGATCTCTAATTCGGGTTATTCCTAACACTTAAAATTTCCCTGGCAAGTCTGCCCGATTGTCTGAACAACTCAGGTTTCTAGTCAGCCCCGTTTTTCGTTGGAGAGCTAGTAATTGCCAATTCCCAATTCTCAAAAAACGTAGCCATCCCCATCCTCCCCGTCATCCCGTGCCAAACACTCTTCTCTTCTCTTTCCCAACCACCGCCTCTCTCACCACCAACACCGCCAAAATGCCATTTTAGCAACAATTCCATCAACAACCATCGTTGCGCCGCCTCTTTCCATTACGTTGCCCGCTGCATTTTGTGCATCACATTTTTGTGCATCCCATCAGACGCCTTGCAGCATCGTTCGCATCTGCCTGCACGACTTTGTCGACGGGCAAAGTGTCGAGGCAGACGGCGTGCTGCGATCGTTGTGATTCTCGTGAGGTTATTCAGATCCGCCAGTCCAGCCAGCCAGCCAGTGGCAGGACACGCACGCGCCGCCAGGCCGACCGAAGAGTGGAGGTCACGTTACTTACCGACAGCGACCTGTAGTGTACCTAGGTACTGTACTTCCAGCAGCTGTCGCCCGTGTTGTCCCAGTGCAACCACCATCGGCAAGTGAGCTTTTTCAGCCAAACCATTGCCGCATGGTCCAATCAGCGGTCCGCAAACCGCCTGCAACGAACACCGAAATACCAGCACAGCCCCACTCTGCTGCATCCTCTGATTTCCCCGTGCTACTCTTGCTGCAATCAATTGCTAGCCTAGCATCAACCTACCCAAGTTAGCCTAGGTGCCATTGCCATTGTTGCAATTACAATTGCAATTGCCTACCAGTTGTCGCCAGGTACCAAAGTACCCCACTACGTCGCGCATTCGACCAAGTGCTCAAGTGCGTTATCCAATCTCATTTGGTAAGCGCAAGGCAGCTTGTTCGAACTCAAGCCGCACGTTATCTTCAGCCACGTCAAACCTGAATCTCAAGAATATCGCGAATCTCAATCGAGCTTCGGTTTGACTAAACATTATACAGCGATTTCAACTTCCCTAACTCTGACTAAACACCGTTCATTCCTCAAATAGTCTGGGTCATTCATTGAGTTTTCATTGTTGTTGTTTTCAAGAGTTTGCATCGTTTGCATTGACTATTGTGTAATTCTTCAACTGCCATTGTTAAGCCACGGATATTGAACGAACCTGTTGAAGCACGATATCTGGACAAAACTCTCCTACTCATCATCCTCCGACTCAGAACCACAACTCTACTGCTGAAATGGCCACAACATCCGGAAACCATACGCGATACAGCTCTTCGCCTGAATTGTCAGATCCGCCCTCCATGCTTTCGGCACCAGCATCGCCCGGCTTAGGGAGATCCAAGCAGAATGGAGGTGAACTTGACGAGATTGTTGTTGACCCAACTACTATCAGATATGATGGCTCTGGCCAGCCTCTACTGACGAAGGATGGTCTACCTCGGAGAAAGCCTGGGCCCAAACCTGGATCACGGATCAAGCGGAATAGTACCAATGCCGAGGAAGGGGGTGAGAAACCAAAGCGCACCAGGAAGCCTAAGGACCCAAATGCTCCTCCTGCACAGCGACGGCGTAAGACGGCCACGGGCGCTGTTGATGTCGAGAATGCCGATGTCCCTTCGCGAGCTGCAAGCTCACCTGCTGGTCCCGCATCGGCAGGCACAGCCGCTCGCCAGCCGAAACTCACGGAGATGACTCCTCCAATGGGCCGCTTAGAGCCCATCTTTCAAAGAGAACCAAAGCGGGAGTCGTTGCCCGGATCCATGTCAAATATTCTCAATGCGGATCCTGAGCCGCAACCATATCATCATCAGCAGCCGCAACAGCAGCAACAGCAACAGCAACAGCAACCCCCTCCGCCACGGCCTAGTGTTACACCTCGAGCCAGCGGAACTGCATATGATCCCATTCGATCGTCAAATTACGACCCTGTGAGGGAAACAATGGTGTCCCACAGCTACCCAAACACAATGGGATCTCCGCGCGGTCCAAACAACACAAATACGATCAACCGCGCAAGTGCATCACCTTCTATTGCTAGTCTGGTTGACCCTCCGGTGCAAAATATCATCTCACCAGTACCGTCTCACACCTCTTTTGCTCTGAATCAGCAACAGAACCATTCACAACCTCAGCCACAGCCCCGTCCGCAACAAGATTCTAGTTCAATGCCCGCCTCTCCTAATCCTTTCAGAAGGGATTTTGCACCTCCACCAGTACCCAAGCCACCTGCAGTAGAGTCAAAGAAGCCTGCTGCTCCTTTATCAACGCTAGCCGCCTCAAAGATAGAGATTCGTCCAGCATCTATAACCACTATCGGTGCTGCCGGGGCAAAGCGGGCAGCATCTAAGAACTACAGTGCAACATCATCTTCACCACGTATTCACCCCACCAAAGAGGCGCTGGAACCGCTTCCAGGACGATCCATCCTTGACTTCGGCAGGGCAGAGCCCGGTTCAGAGCTTGTTGTACCATCTATTGTTCTGAACATCGCCCTAAACGGAGAAACCAACAAATACATTAACTTTATGCGAATGGCCGAGGAGCAGTATGGCTGGGACGCTCTCCACCCCCGGCAGGCTGAACACAAGGCACGTAAGGCGCGTATTGCGGCTGCTTCCGCAGCGCTGGCCCAGAATGACTCCAGCCGAGAAGGTGATGAAATGTCTGTGGATGAATCAGATAACGAGGATTCAAACATCGAGATGGGCGGCACAAGCGGTCCGGACAAGGCTGCCGATGGCAAGCCAGCCAAGAAGAAGAGGCACTTCAAAGAAGATGAATACGATAGAGACGATGATTTTGTTGACGACTCGGAGCTTCTGTGGGAAGAACAAGCTGCAGCAAGCAGGGACGGCTTCTTCGTATATTCCGGACCCCTTGTACGCGAGGCTGAAAAACCGGAACCAGGACGGTATGTCGAATTGCTTGGCCACTATAGAAGTGTTACTAACTCAAGTATAGTGGTGATGGGCTCCCGAAGAGAGGCCGTGGCTCCCGTGGTGGCCGTGGTGGCAGTCGGGGTGCTGCTGCTGGCACTGGACGAGGTCGTGGTGGTGGCCCTGGCTCCCGTGGTGGTATAACACGAAAGCCTCGCATGACAAAGGCCGATAGAGCACAAATGGATCGCGAAAAAGCCGAACGCGAAGCCAACTTACTCAAATCCTCTACTACAACATCTTATAATGTGCTGCAACCAGGCAGCCCCAAATTTGCTGGCTTGTAATGGATCTGGAACTCATGACCGGCACAATGAGCTATACAAAACAACATGGGCCGCATGGGGTTTCGCGCATTTGGGCTTATCTGCCCCCCAGACACCAGAGGCTTGTGGTTATTGCATTTTAGATCCTCTTGCTGCCATGATACCATCGTTATGCTGTGTAAGCGGAATGGGAAATATGAAGTGTATGGTTTGTAAGCAAGGGAAGTGACTTTCCAAATTCGAAAGCTCAATGTAGGGTAACGCTTAACAAGAAGCTATTTGACTTCCAGCTTTCCTTCGATTATTATGATGATTGGAAATGCTCTCCAAGTTGAGCAATAAGTAATCAGAGCCAGATGTGATGAGAAAATACATATTTAGTAACTTAAGCGGTCAGTTTCCCGAGCTAAGTCCGCCCTGGTTAGCAATCACAGGCCCACTTTCGTAATGAGTTTGGCCGGCCACATGAGTATGTGCGCGCGGACTCCCCATGTAGGTGGCAGTCTTCGGTTCCAGGCTGATCTTCCATAATTCTCTCCTCTCTTATCCTGCTTTGTAATATACTCGCCAGATGAGTGACATGATTGGCTGAAAAGAGCAGGGCTCCCAGAAAGATTCCCCGGTATCCATAACAGGCACTCAGCAACCCTCCTTATTTTCACTTCTGTTTACCCCTTTATTGCTTTCCGTTTATCTTGCTGCCTGATCACTTTTCCTCGCACTTTTTACCCTTCGATCCGCTCACAAGACCTTATATTCACTATTTATAAGCTTCAATATTGATCTTTGTAGCTCTACTAACGATGGCTGCTCCTCACCCCCTATCCGCTGCTGCTTTGTTCGACCTGAAGGGCTGGGTCGCTGTCGGTTCGTTTTCGAAGCCGCTCTTCCGATCACCTCCTTTTCCTGCACCTTCCTCCTCTTTTAACACTATATTACAGCTTGAATTACTGCTAATCATTCCATCTTCTCACAGTGACCGGAGGCGGTACAGGTGTGGGGTTAAGTATGTGGTACCCCTGAATTTGCCAATATCCCGGAATTCCCGTCACTTTCTCGCGCAGCTTTCCAGCGAGCATACACGGTTCCTGCTCGGTCTGACGATGTTTCGGTAGTGATCGCGCAGACCCTTGCTGCCAATGGCGCGAAAGTGTACATCACGGGCCGCCGTGCCGACGTCCTCGAGACGAGCGCACGTATCCATGGTGCTCGAGATAAGCTGGGCGAAAATGGAGGAGAGATTGTCCCTCTAATCATGGACGTCGTTGATAAAGAGAGTATCAAGAATGCCGTTAGCGAGATTGAGGCTAAGGAAAGTTATCTCAATGTGTGAGTCCGTCTAGCTGTTGACCCCTATTACCTGTTCCGTCCTTGTGAGTGTCGGCGTTATAGGATTCGAGAACATGACCACGTGTTATTTGATGGAGCATACGAGACTCGCCGCGCGGTATGCTAATGTGTATCGTTTTCTATATAGCCTTGTGAATAACGCTGGTATCTGGAAAGGACGTGCTGCTGCTGCCCCAGCTGATGGTCCTGAAAAGTTTGGTGCGGCTCTATTCGCCGAGGAAATCGAGGACACCTGGCAACAAAGTACGTACGCCACCTTAGAATATATTGACAGACTCACGTCCTCGATAGTGGTTCTAATCAATTGATATCTTCCAGCATTTCTCACCAACACCACGTCCACGTACTTTGTTACTGCAGCCTTCCTTCCACTGTTAGGAAAGGCATTAAAGGGCCCTACGAAGCAGATCGGTACCGTGATCAATAATGCTTCTGCGAGTGGACTGCTACGCATGTGAGTTACACCCTTTGATTACCCTCGATTCAGCGCTGGTTTAGGATCGTGCGCTATCCGTATCGAGAAACCCAGAGCTTGGGGCATCCAGGTGGAATACTCTGTGTCCACACGGGTGAATGTCAACAGACCGAGTAGTCGCAAGCTGTCAGAAAACTTCGCACCAGAAACGATTCATTAACACAACATAGGACACAGAATGGTCAGTACTCGTATAATGTAAGACAACTCCCTCCCCCCGTACTTCTTCTGGACCGCCAGCTTTTGACTTGAATATTTCCGTTCCTTTTTAACAAATGAAAATAGGCTAGCAAGGCGGCCGCACTCCATGTTAGCCGCAATATGGCATACGATCTTAGCCACGAGAATATCAATGTTCGCGTAAACGGGCTTGCGATCGGTACGTCCACACCCGCATATTTAGTCTTTCAGTTATAAAAAGAACGTCGAGTTTTATATCATTACGATTCCGAACCCAACTCATATATATCATTGAGCTTCGGCTTCCCCCTATTATCCAGCAGCCATCTCTCTCTAGGGTAAAGTACTGATGTATACTATATGTCTGAAACAGGATACTTCCCGTCCGAAATGACGACTAGCGGTTCAAACGATGACAATCAGAGCAGTTATGACGTAGAAGGCTTCCGCGCGATGCTGAAGTCGATGGGGGTTACTAATGTCAAGCGGATGGGATCGCCTCGTGATCTCGCTAGCGTGAGTTTTCTCCAATTTACCTCCCCAGCGAGTATTAGAGACTCAAAGGGAAAGACGAATGTATGTAGGATTCGATACTGACTGTAATAGGCCATCCTAAACCTTGCTACAAATGAGTTCATCTGGGGTACCACTACCGTCGTTGATGGTGGATTTACGTTGCAGGCGGCAGGAAATCTGTAAAAGTCTGGGTATAGATATTGGCATATCGGAAAAGAAGAACAGCATTCATTGGGCTCATACTTGGATGCGCCGCTGAGGCTACAGGAATTTTTCACGGTTTGGCATAACTTTATATAGTGGGCGAAATCAACTAGACTCGTAGATTGCAATAGATAGTGTTACGATCATGGAAGACAAAGAACTTTATGTATACAGTTACAGCCTAGATCACGAAGAAGGTTAGGCCTCTCTGTGGGAGAACACGATATCATGTAACCCCTACACTAAAGCTTCTGACAGATGATAAACTAGGAGAGGAAGGATATGGGATAGAAAGTGAGATGTTTTTACCGCGCAGTTTGGAAACCCGTTATGATATTTGATATCGGCCTTGACTCTACACTATGTTATGAGCCCTAATCTACCGGTTTCTAGCCTTCACTCTAGAGATCTAGCCCTCGGATAATTTATGAAGAACTCGTGGTAGCTTTTCAGTAATATTCTATGTCTTCTTGCCGCATAGTAACTCCTTTTTAAGTTTCTCCATCTTAGCCTTAAGACAAAGGCATAGTTTTGAGAGAAGGGTCTGTCTTCTGTGAATCTTTGGCTCACATCCTTCGTTGGTAGTATAAGTTGAACTTTCTTCATACCGGTGGGCTTCCAATGTGGACATGGATATATCAAAATGCTCGGTGAAGCGGCTATAGTACAGTGGTCTTGCGGGTGACGACGGTAGTGATGAAGGGGGTGTATATATGGGTAACTTGTCGCCCTCATAAAGAGGGAGAGGCTCATGATCATAGTTTGTGAAGATTGCGTAATCTGCGAGGACGCTTCGCAGGTCGCTATCATTGTCATTATTAATTTCGGAAAGAATATCCCTGTCGCTTGTAACTCCCGCGTCAATGCTTCGATCAGGGAGGACATAGTCTGGGGTAGAAACCCTCCTCATGTCGGTGAATAGGATGTCGTCTAGATCGATTTGGGCTAAGAAATAACGCGACTCGGTCTACGAATCATCTGGAACTTGCCGTGAGAGAATGTCAATTTCTACTGCCTAGGGAACCCCCCAATGCAATTGTAACAATTCCAGAGACAAATACCCAAGTTTCGAGGGATCGTGAATATTATATCGATTTTTAGCTTTTGAAATTTAGCTCTTATAGATACTGATGTAATGCCATACAGAGATAAGCTTCTACTACGGTTTTCGGAACTAGTCGATTTATACAGGTTGGTTCTAGCTAACATCGTTTGAGGCATGGAAGACAAAGGCCCTCAACATTCAATTTCGTAACAAAGGCGATTTTTACCGCGATTGTTAGAACTTGCTGGCTATTTGAAGAAGCGGGGACCCGAAAGGAAAATCTAAGTCAGACAAGCTCTATAGATCCAAGCTACCCTTGACTACGCGAATTCGCACTACAACTCAAGTTGACGCATTACCAGCAAGTACCACCTAATCTTGGAGAATAAAATCATCGTACTACAGAATGAATTCAGCTCCTACTATGAGAAAAGGGCCCAGGCCTTCCCGGTATCCCCCCCAAGATATTGAAAACGAGCTTCGCATACAGGTCCTCGACGCTGTTGAAGTTAAGAAGCAAGCACCCCGTCCAACTGGGAACGATGAAGCGCCTCAGGTCATCATCGGGAACCTTGAGAGTGGATGTCGCGGGACATACTTCCACGGGCCCTGCGGAACAGAATTCGTTTTCCACTATTGCAAGATGCAGTACGCCACACAATGCAAGTGCATCATTCAAGCCGCCGGCGAAGATACCACTTATCAACTCCCTGCGGACCTCGATAGACACCGCATTCGACTGATTCTGGGTCAAGGCGTGCGGTACCGTCTTGAGCCTAAGCTCGCTGGGATTGTTGCGATGAAAATTTTTCTGGGTATGGACGTGCCAGAGCCTCTCAGGATGACCACGCTTGGTGCTATTTCGAAGAGACAATGGACACGGAATCCTCACCTAGACAAGGGAAAGGGAAAGAAGAACAAGGAGGACAGCTATTAGCAGTGAACCTTGCAAGGTAAGGCCTTAAAGCTTATTTCGTATTTCTATCACTAAAATAGTAATATTTGACTTTTACAAACTTTCTCCCTCATTTTGAACCCTGAGCGGAAAGCGATGTGGCCTTATTTTTCTATAGGCAAACAAACTTAATAATCATGCTGTAATAGTGTATTGGAGGGACAGAAGTAAAGCATAGGTTTTAATTTACCAAAGTAGAAGTCTTGAAGCGGTGAAGTTTAGGTTGAACTCTTTTCTTGGGACCCCATTAGCTGCAATATACAAATGGCTGAAAAAACACGTTTTGTAGCTACAAGCGATGAGAATTAATAATGACTTAGGCTGAAGCTATATACACAACGACTCCTTTATCCTCAAGGATCGTGACGAACCTAACGAGTACCTTAGACACTATTTAATATTGCTTTATGGTATTGTCCGATAACAAAAATGAGCTAACTAGTGAAACTTAGTACCGCTGTTAGGAATTCAACCCAGCTCGCTATATAACTCGCGGTAAATGACAAATTCTTGGCCTGGTTTTTACTTACGTTCAGATACGAATATGGTTTAACCTTATGCTTGTAGTAACGGAAAGCCCTGACCTCGTGGAATACCATGATGGGTTGTGTTGTTGTTGTGGGGGTTAAGAAGGGGGCGAGTGTCCTGCCATTGTACCTACTTCGTATATACATACATCACATACAGCCTAGGCCGTACCTCCCTATAACTAACCTACTGTCTTCTACGTCATAATCACAACTATATATTGCTTAAGTTAGTCTATCCTAGTAGTTGGGATGTATCTCTTCAAAACGACAACGGATCCCAAGCAGTCTTATACTTTGGACGAGTAAAGGCCACTTGTTATTGCGCCAAGATCTCGAGATATATTAGTGGTTGCTATTTGCTATACACTGTAGCTTTGTTCTGCCCCGCGTCATTTAGTGATCGCGATGCCTGAAAAAGACCTTCCTCCTAAATACCGTTGGTTATCTAGACGACATGCCACCAGACTTCGACTGCTGGAATTCAAAAATGCAATTGCTCCCCGTAAGGTCGCTCGAGGGTGGGCCCTCGCAATTCAAGTCCACAAGACTGCTGTTTGGATGGCACCTTCAATTCGAGGTCTCACCGACCCAGATGGACCCCTGCGATTAGAATGGGGAATCATACGCAAGTTGAGAGTCTCTGGACGCAAGAAGATCGACTAAGCTAACCTAGGGTCTCACGACCCACCCCATCACGGACCACCAAATTGATGCAATTTCTCCCAACCACCTCTTTTTTCGTCTATATAATAACTTAACAACCACTTTATTTCAGAAGCTTTTTTTACTTTTAATTTATTTGTTTTTAACTGCTTTTTTTTACGATGTTTTTAATTGACCGAAAATACTGCGCGCTTGCTGCGATACGCGACATTAAACTTAAAATGTTACAACAAGCGGCTGCTAAAAAATAAAATATATTTTGTAGCTATTTATACCGCTGCTTTAAAAATATTCCGACTTAAAAAAAACATATTAATTATTTTAAGCTTTATTTATCGAACTAAAAGTTTAATTAGCTTATTAAGCTATTAGCTAAGCTAAATTAAACTTTATATTTGTTATAATTATTTTTAAGCGTATAGCTAAACAATTATTTTAAGTTTTTAATAATTTTGCTATATTAAGCAAGCAGTAGTATATATGTTTTTTAGCTTAAAATAAAACAGTTAAATTAGCTAAAATTAAAATAATCGATTATAAACGCGTTAATAATGCAACTGCAATTAATATTAATATTTTTTTTAATTGTTTTAATATGCTAAAAATTATAATTATTTTTTACAAACGTTAATATAACATTAATAAAATAAAAATTAGCTAAAATATTAAAAAAAACTATTAAAATATTATTAAAGCTATTATATATTTAGCTTTAAAGCGTAACATTAAAAAAAACAAATAAATAATTTATATTAAATATATTAAAGCTTTTAATAATATTTTTTTATTAGCTATTTTAAAAAACGTTTATATTTAATAATAATAATTTTTTAATAGCAATTATAAATTATTTAAAAATTAACAATTTAATTGTTTAGCTAATAAATAAATTTATAATTTTATTGCGTTAAATTAACTTTAAAATATTTTTATATTATATATTTAAGCTTATTATAGCAATTATTAAATAGTTTTAATATATAATAGTTATAATAATTATATAAATAATAATTTTTTATTAATTTGTTTGCAAAATAAAATATAGTTTATTTTTTATAAATTTTATTGCAATTATATTATTTAGCTGTTAAATATTAAAATTTTTGGCTTGTTAAAAAAAAAGCTAAAAAACCGACTTAAATTTTTACTAAATATTTATTTTAGCATTAAAGCTTTAAAAATAAATATATTAATAGCTTATTATAAAACAAAAGTTGCTATTTTAATTTTAAATATAATTAAATATATTTAAAAAATAATTAAAATATAACTATAAAACCGCTAAAAAGCGTTAAAATTAAAATATATTATTTTTTACGATAAAAATGTTTTAAATATATAATTATTAAATTTATTAAAAATAAACCGGCTAAAAACACTAGATTTTTTGTTAATTATAACTAAATTAATTATTTTAACATTTTTTAAAAGCTAAAATTTACAGCAAATTAATTAAAAGTTAATTATAAAATTTAATTTTTTTAAAAATTTTTGTTAAAAGTTATTTTTAAAAAAAACTAGCAAAACTTTTAACAATTAAGCTATAAAAATAATATATTTAAAAACAAAAATTTTAAATTTTAAAGCTAAACTATAAAAATTAATTAAATAGCGCCGCGTATATGTTAAAAAAAATCTAAATTAACATTTTATCCGTATAGCTAATATACAAAAAATTAAACAAAAACTTAAGCGTCGATTTATATATGCTAATAAAACACCTAGCCAGCAAATAAAATTAAACAAAGTTACAAAAATTAAAAATGTTATTAAAGTCGCAATAGCTTAATTATCGAAAAAAACACTAAAAATGGCCGATATAATAGGTGGTTGTTAAAAAAATCAGCTTCAAAGTGAAAGGGGTAGTAATTTGGTAGGCGGTCCGTGATGGGGTGGGCCGTGAGACCCTAGGTTAGCTTACCTTGAAAGCCCCGATGACGGGTGCCCTCTCATCCCAAATGTAACCGTTGGCGACATTTTGGCCGCCATTTGTACCGCTGGATTCCACAAGTACCGGCTGAAGAATGGAAGAGGTATTGTCGGATATAACGATTACCTCTGTATAGTCACGCTATCACAACGTACCATGGTGGTACGATGAGCATTGCCACCCACAGGTTAAAAGAGG